>JAPQLA010000007.1:11119249-11131105 GCA_029822935.1 Naso vlamingii | reverse complement strand
AAGATTATCATTATAATCTTCAGTCTCTGTTTGACTAGTGTGTACTTAAACGGGTGAAGAGAATCCTTGTTGATCCATCCCATATCCTGTACTCGCAGTATGAACTGTTGCCATCAGGCGGGCAGCACTGTGTTCAGCGGTGCAAACTGAACCCGTTCAAGAACTGCTTTGTGCCTTTGTCCATTAGCAATTTAAACAGAAGCTTTAAATGAGTGGAGGTTATGGAGGGTGCACAGCACTGTAAACTCCCTTATGATCAATTTATTTCTTTCCCCCTCTTTGTATTTATTATTATTGTATGATGACTTCTTATATGTTGTGAATATTTTTATATGTTTCTCTTTTTAATGCTCTTTACATGTGTGTCGGGTCAAGCTTTGTAGAATCCAAGCCAAACTTCCCCTTATAAGGACAATGACGCATCTATCTATGTATCTATCTGTCTGTCTGCCTGTCTGTCTGTCTTCTTTGTACTCACACAAAAACATACTGTTGGTGCATTTAAATTTTTAACACTGCAGTGGTTGTACACTTGTTTATTTAGTATTGCTCAGCAGAGGAAGATATTCTCAGAGTTTGGTTGGAGTAAATGTCAGAGATTAAGATTAATCAGAGATTAAGTAGGTTTGGAACATGAGACAACAGATCCACCTGTAGCATAAGCATTTAAGTAGCTGTTGTGTTGTTTTGCATACATTTTCCACTTATTTTGTTTTTGGCAGCTTAAGCAATAGATATCAGAAAGTTTGGGGTGTTAAAGACAAATAGGAAACGTGTTTTTGTGTCTTGATGATTCATAGATATAACTCTTTTATTCAGTTGTAAAAACTTACACTTATGAATTCAGTACTTCATTAGTGAATAATGTCAAGATTTGCAGTATTCTTTACAACATATTTATCACTTATGTACAAAGAGCAACACTCAGACAAAGGTACTGAACAAACACAACAGTATCTGATCCAAACAAAAACAAACCTGCATTTAATAAACCTCTGCCAGACTGAAAGTGGCAACACTGCAGTCAGGACGTCCACGTGAGTGTTACCTTATATTAGTCACTGCAGGAAGCTGCCACCGACTCATTGAATTACTCACTCTATCTACTATCTATCTATTCTATCTACTCTCTAAATTGTCTGTATGGTCTGTCTGGTCTTCACTATTTTAAGGGTTTAATCAGCTCGCAACACCAAAAAAACGAAATAAATTACTGTATTATTATTAACCCTTGACATACTTTGAGATTGACAAATATTTCATGAGCTATTTGAAAACTGTTATATATAAACAAGAAATTGTATATACGAATCATTCTTCAAAACAGAGTAGTTACAAATCGAACTGACAATTCTAATAAAGTTTTGTTTTCTTTTTGTACACTTAAGGTAAAATCAAACTGGTTTCTGTTTTATTTATTTATTTATTTACTTTCTCTTACTATGAGAGGCAAACAATGCCATACAATGCATACTGGTGTCTTCTAAAACCAATATTTAACATTTTAACATATATTATAAAGTAACGACTAAAAAAATAAAAACAAAATCCCATTATTTAGCAATTGCTCGCAGATATTTACAAGGTATATTTTAGAAGTTACAGGCTACAAACAGCCATGCTGATGTTTCGTCTTGCAGAGTTCAAGGAGAAATTTAACGTTCTACCACAGTGGAGTCCCAAACAACAAAAAAAAAAGAAACTGTCACTGAGCCAAAAATGTGCCTTTTCTTCTTAACTTATCTGAGTTTGGGGTACGTGGGAGGTGTGGTAACTTGGAAATCATGGCTATTTTAAGTGTTCCATGTTACTCTGTAGTGGATATGTCATTATTCAGAACTTTTTTACTAAGAATTCGTATGGTGTTACCCAGCACTTGAGTGTTAATACATTCAATGTGATTTTGTAATCCCTGTTATGATTATAAAGATTATAACAAAATTTGATGGAAAGATTTACCTCTGTTTTGTCTTGTTACCTTCCTCTTTCTCTCCACAGCACCGCTGCCGACTTTGTCGCTGTGGTTATGACTGAAGTCCAGAACAACACAAATGCCTCCAACTGTTCGACTCACTTTGA
Organism: Naso vlamingii; assembly: GCA_029822935.1. Lineage (NCBI taxonomy): Eukaryota > Metazoa > Chordata > Actinopteri > Acanthuriformes > Acanthuridae > Naso > Naso vlamingii. The sequence goes on along the minus strand of JAPQLA010000007.1, from coordinate 11,129,026 downwards.
CACCGCAGAATGGATCGCCACTGTGGTGCCGGTGTATGTCCTGCTCATCGCTGTGCTGGGGATTGTGTGCAATGTGTTTGTTCTGATGGTTTTCTGCCTTCATAAGAAGCCCTGCACCGTGGCTGAGATCTACTTGGGCAACCTGGCAGCTGCGGACCTCATTCTGGTTTCCTGTTTGCCCTTCTGGGCTGTCTACATATCCAGTAATTTCAGTAACTGGCCTTTCGGTCTGTTCCTGTGCAAAGTCGTCAACTTCGGCATACACATGAACACCTCCTGCAGCATCTACTTCATTGTAATGGTTAGCATTGACCGCTATGGTGCATTGGTGCATACGCTGTCCTACGGCAGAATGCGCAGGCCAAAATATGGCAAACTGGGCTGTCTGCTGGTGTGGAGTTTTGGCTTGCTCTTGAGTGTCCCCATGCTTATCTACAGGGATGTGAAACATGAATGTAATGATACTATTTGCTATCTTCACTTCCGAAATGGGCGAGATGTTTTTGTGAATGAAGGGGTGCAGATTTTGCTTGGTTTCATTGTTCCAATTTCCATTATTTCCTTCTGCACTATCAAGATTATTCAAGCTCTGAGTAACCGCTTAATGACACAGATAAACAGCCAGAACATAGAACACAAGGCCACCACTCTGGTGCTAGCCGTCCTCCTGGCTTTCCTGATCTGCTGGGTCCCACACCACGTGGTTAGGATAATTGAAGCATTTCAAAGAGCTAAACTCCTTAGAGTAAACCTCACCATCCTAGACATCTGCACTCAGATATTCATGTACTTAGCCTACTTCAATAGTGTTCTCAACCCCATCCTCTATGTCATTGTCGGAAAGAACTTCCGGAAAAAGGCGGAGGAGGTCTTCAAGGAGAATAAGACAGAAGTGACTTTAAGGATGACATCCCTTCGCACAAACCTGCTAAGAACTAAATCTGTGAAAAGCTCAAGCTGATATGCAGGATTGTCTTGTTTTTGAGAAGTCAGTTTGTTTTTTAAAAACATTCACACAACAAATCTAGCTTTTATTTTCACAGAAGAATGACAAGAATAATGTTTGAATGAAGCCAAATTACATTTTGTTTTTGTAATCAGAATATCAACGATTTATGTTTCAACAGCACCTGACAAAAAAATATGGTATGACGGTTGCCCGTCAGATCTTAGTCATAATGATATATGTAATATGGTATGAGATGTAGTACAATTTTTGCTGGGGGTTCAACACAGACTAGAGGCTTTAGAATTGAAGAATGTTGCCACATTTGCCACGTTTCTTACTGTATACTGTATTTGTGTTTGCTTCTGGTCAAACCCTCATCCCCTTCCTGACAATTTTTGGTCATTAGAGGACCCACGCATCACACTCTCTCCCAGTCCATGACACATTTCTCCAGAGTTTCCTGCCACCTCATTTTGAAAACATTTTAATTAAAACAAAAAAGAAAAATTTAAGAAAAAAGCTGGAGGAACAGATCAAAAATAAAAACAAAAAAATGGTATATATGCACTCTTAGGAGGGTACAAGGGCTAATCCTTTCACGACACACTCTGATGTACGAGTGTGGATACAAAGACTTGTCTTACTCTTTTAAACGAGAGACTGTTTCACTGTGACTGTCGTCCCTCAGCAGTTCTGTAAATCCCGCATATGTCTTCTCAGGGCAGTACGTTGGAGGGTAATTTAGCGCCATCTGCAGGAGGACTATTGCTAAGGATAACATATAGCAAAAACCACAGTCAAGCATACTAAATGATCACTCATATACAGCAATATGTCAACACTATAGTGGTGCACCTTTCTAAAATACAATATTCAATATCGTATCTTTCTAACAGTTATGCCTTAATATGACACTTTATCAGAAATGCTTTCATGTAATGACGCTGCCACATAATTAAAAAGCACTTCTAGAATAATGGATGAATGTAAGATCATGCAAGTAATGCACTAACATAAAGGAAGAGATGTTTCTGTGTTATTAAAGGGCACTTTGATGATAACATGTTCATATTCATCTATGTGCATGTCTGTATCTGAATCTGTGTCTCTGTATTTTTACATGGTTACTGTCTAAATATATTGTAATGCTTAGCAGTGTCAACTAGCTACACACACTGCATTTGCATGCATGTATAACTTGTTCCTTTTTCCTGTTTATCTACTGTTCAAAGTCACAGTAGCGAGAAGTGTACAGACTCACGCAGTCATGCTGCCACTTTACAGTTTGAGTGCAGTGTTATTATTGCTGTTATAACTTTTGTATGTCAAATGTAACACTTGATCTCTAGAGACCTACAAAATAAGTTGGAATTATGTTATTTTATTAAAGGCATGTCTACAAGTGGCTGGGGATTTCTTTGTGAGCAAAGTTTTGACAAGGCTTTCCTATGTGAATGAAGTTAGAATTTTTTCTCATTCAGGACACAAGTAAGTTGAGATATTGAAATTTCCACTAGTCTTTTTTTTTTTTCTCCTTAACATCACTATAATACCAAACTTCAATCAGTAATTTCAGTATATTACATCTTGATTTGAATTTTCATAGATCTTTCTTGGTTGTGACGACATTGTTGTTAAATGATGATATCTGGGAACACAATGTCATGTAAACAACGTTCAATTAGGCTATATAAACTAGCCCACGCTATGGCAAGATGATTTGAATCACTTTATTTGGAAATGAACCTAACTTGTGCTGGTAATAATCCCTCATTGCACAAGAAAACTGTATGCGCAAACAATGGATTAAAAAAAAAAAAAAAGATCTCTGTAGATCTGCTTCATTTTAATATTTGTTTACCCGTCTACTGTAGGTTTGAAAAGGCAAAAAACTACAAAAAATGACTTTCAAAATAAAACTTAAATAAAATCTTGTCCAACCTACTTCAACAAATATTCAAGTGATTTCTGGAGAGTTCCATTTTCTCTCAGTCAACCCAAGATGGGACACCGGGGAGGAAGGGTTTTATTTCTGGACACGGGAAACGTTAGATGGACGTTTTTTAGCGACCTTGACAGAAATTCTCAGCTGCAGGATCCATCATTCCTTTATTTGGTGAGCTGATGCTGTTGAATATTTGACTAAACTGGACAAGAAACAAAATCCGCTGAGGAAACAGGCTTCTCCATGCCAGCAGATTCTTGTTGTTATCTAAACAGCAACTTCGCTATTCCATATGGTGCTGCTTAGCGGGATGCCTGTGACTGGCTTGCACAATGCTTTGCCACTTCTCAACCTAATGAAACACAGCTGACCGAGTGGAGTCTTCCATTGCACCACACTGGCGCCATTAACAGGGACTGACTATGCAAATACACACTGCAGTATACCGTGCACAGCTTACAAAGATTAACCAGTCATCTGCAGTTTGTCTTCAACACTATGTGATTGTTTATTCATATTCAGTAGATCATAAGCAGCATATTTACTCTTGCAGCTGACTAAGGAGTTGGCCCCTTTTAAAAAGGGTTTTTTGTTTTTGTTTTTTTCCTGAGGCACTTATTTGGATCATTTTTCCCTCTTCAAGACAAACATATTTAAATGAAAATATCAGAATTTCAGGGGGGATATCCCTCTTTAGAACGGCTGAAAACTCAAACAACTGAAGTCAGACTGTTTTTTGTAAAGGGTCACAAGCCAAAAAGGTTGGAAGCTTGTGATACTTGTGATGATACTCATGCTTGTCACAAAAAAAAAAAAGAAAGAAGTAAAAAGTACAATATCTCACTTTAGAATGTAACAAAGTAGTTGTATGAAATGGGATAAAGTAGTACCTCATCATTTTAACTAATGACTTGCCTAATTTTTCTACGGTAACGCTGCTGGTTTGATCCAAGTTGCAGACAGTGCATTGTTTAAGCGTCCTTAAGCAAGGCACCAAACTGTCATCTGTTCCACGCTCCGTGGCAGGATGTTCCTGCTGCTGCTGGCTACACGAGCATTTAAATACCACAGCCTGACACAGTCTTTGATCCATTTAATCCAACAAAACTTAGATACAATTAAATTTAGGGTTAATCTTGTGTCGAATGTCAAAAGTGTAGCCACAACAAGCTCCTTGGTGTTACTACTATTTTTAGACTGTTTCACCAGGAACTCTCTGCATGACAGAGTCTCTCAGCTTACCTCAGTTTAACACTGAACAGAGTTTTCATTCACCTTCACACTTGAGGTTTGTTCATCATCACATTAGCATGGACGCAGAGCTTCTTAACCAGACAGACACAAGAACATCTAGTCCACAGTCTACATAAAAACACATGTCCAGCCAACTATTCTCTTCTCGGTTGTTGGCTACTTGCCTGTCTTCGTATGACAGCTGGGTGCTGATGAGGAACCATCATCAACCTGTCCATCTCTGTCCAGCTCCACACAATCTCCCTGCCTGTGTGGATTCAGCTGGCACTGCAAAGCTCTCCGGATGATCTCTGCAGTTTAGTCACTGTGATCGTGCACAGCAGCAAATACATCAGCTCAGGCCTCCTGTGCTGCATCTCCGTTAATCTCTACAGTGCAGTGGTTGGTCCTCTCCACTTGTACTGGGAGTTCTGCTGTCTGGACTCACAATATCATGCTTGACCAGACGGGGGCACTGCAAGCTTTCTTGTTGAGTTACTGGCGTGATGGGTACATTCACATGACATAGGCGTATGCAAACCTGACCCTGGGTTTCGTAGTTTCTATCTTCATAGTGGCCTTTTGTTTGCAGCAGATCATGCAGTCGCTCTGGCAACAGGACAGAAAAGTGGGAGTGCAGTTACTTTTACTTCTTTCGACCTAAGTGGGCTTTGTGCCCTAACAGACTGTAAAACAGCAAAAACAGGACACTGCATCCTATGATATCTACTGTTAAACCAGTGACAGAGATTAAAAAAGCTCTAGAAAGAGACAGGGGGAGAAAATGGGGGGCTCAACTAGATATACAATCAGTTTTATATGAATTAACAAGTGAATTATCTATATATTTTATTTTTAACCCATATAACAAAGTAGTGTGAAAAGCTACACCTCTTCCAGGTCGAGAGTTTTGGCCAACAAAACCCAATAAATGTCAGTAAATTTTCCTGCCACGTTAATGCCAACATAACAGGTTATTTCAAGCCACAATATAATCCTTTCCTTAACCTAACCGTATGGTTTGTGCCTAAACCTTATCAGAACTTAACCACACTGTGACAACATTTAAAATTTTAGTCACCCTAAAAGAAAAACGTAGGCATTGTACGCATAGTTGAATGTTCTGTAAACAAAATCAAATTTATATTTATGTCTCATTTTGACTCTCATTTCTAAGAGCCTCTCCTATTGTATCTTTTTTGCTCCATCATTGCATTATAGGAGAGTTTGTTCATTGAAAGGGTTATTGGTCATTTTAGCACAAGATTCAATTTTTTTAAGGAGGATGAAATTAACAGGTGTATCTGTCCTTCACGAGCACGTAGACTCAGTCGTAACAAGTGTAACTATCAGCCATAAAAATGTGTGTGACAGAAACAATCGGACAAGCTGATGTATTCCTTCATCAGACAGTAGGCCTAATCTGCATCACCTTTGCATGAGTCTGTGTCTATATTGACACACCAAACAAAGGCAAGCGGCCTCACACAGACTCCGTACCCAAATAAAATCTGCTGTGTGGTTAGTTCACACACACACACAGTGGTTTGCTCTTCCATGGCCGGACACCTAGTGAATGACACACAGCACTCAGGGACGACAAGAGCTGAGCTTTATGTTACTTTCAGCTGGCTGATTAAGCAGTGCAGGACAACTGAAAAAAATACTCAGCATTTTAGAGTTTTCAGTCTGAATGCAATGAATTTTGGGGACAGAATTTGGACTTGGGATTACAACTGAAAAAAAATGTAAGTAGACCTTCATATGAACTGATTTCTTGCTTTTCCTCACAAAATAACGGCAGAGTTACAGTGTGTTCATGGTTAAAACTTCAAGACTTTTTGCTGCTCATACACTGTGGTTATGTGAAAATGCATTTGCAAGACTGTTGTGAAATAAACTTGTGTATCTTTGAGAATACATAAGCTGTGATCTTAGATTGTAGACAACTCTGGGTAGTTGACAATATAAAAAAAAGCATACATTTGTCAGGAAAGAAAGCAGATCAGATGCTCACAGTAATGGATACCTATCTGGCCTCTGAATGAGTTGCAAACCAATTATCCAAATTCACTGACATGGAAAGTTGGAGATCTGAAACAAATGTCAAGACCCAAGAAAATGTTAAACAGCAAGTCAAAAAATTCTCATATATCTTTGCTGAAACAAGACAAAAAAAAACACTTTTGCAGTGCTTTAGAAAGCCATTTAAGTGATTTAGTATGTCATTATCACTTAAGTTGAGGGACTCCTGACAATTAAGGAAAAAAAAGTCAATGGCAGAGGCTGTGAGATCCTGACTTTTTGACTAAATCTTGCTGCTGAGCCCTTTTTCACTTTTAACTCTGTGTTGTAGTCTGGACAGGTAGAGGTGGATACTTTTAGACATGACAAGCACGCCCACATTTACTTCTTTATTGGGTTTTATCCGTCACAATGTGTCCTTCCCGGACTCGTCACGCCCATTTCACATTACCTAGAGGGGAAAAAAAGCCTGTCTATATCTTTGAGCCTTGACTACCAGCTGTTAATCCAACATGAGTGAGGAAATACAAGCGTTGACGACCTTGTTTTTCTATGCTAACAGTTCCACCTCTTTGTCCGTTCATGTAAAAAGAAATTGTTGATAGTAGGCTACATTTCATCATTGTTGCTCTTCCTCTGTAATTCTTCAAATAACCAAACAACCCCTTTTCCCTTTTACTCACTTTTGCAAGTCTAAATAAATACTCCTGTGGTAAAACGCATATCTCTATGAAGATCATTTTTGAAGTGAGGATGAAGCCTACAAGACTAAGCAAGGGTCAGACGTCTAAACAACTTAATCCCTATCCTACATTTCCTACAATACAACTCAGTAGCGTCTTTTGATAGATTCCTTCTGACTACTAAATGCTCATGTCCTTTAAAATCCACAACCCCAGTTTTAGCAGAAGTTAAAAGTTAATGCTCTGTATATTATCTATGTTTGATATCCTGATTTCAGAAAGCAACAACTCCAACCTTAAGCCTAACCCAACAACTTTAACCCTGCCCAAGCCAACTACATGTTACCAACGTTATACTATGAGCTCAAAATTTTTTTTATATAATTCACAATCATTGGATTTTTCCCTTTTGGAGGAAGGGGGGAAAGGGGTACTTTTATTCAGCACCTTTCCGAAAATTCCGTAGACGTATTATAGTTTTTTAGTTATTCATCTACGTATAAATGTTACCAATATATCCTTTAATGTACAGAATCTGTGGAGTGCCCCATTAATTTATAGTATTTACATTTTTGTATCATTTCCTTTGTCCTTTTCTTATTTCTCTCCAAGGTGTGATCATATGAATACTACATGCGTAACGGAAAACTTAACTCTGGAGACCACAAAATGTTTCTCGGTCATCAGCACATCCAAGAGGATGCCCTTTGTTTTTTACTACCTGGCGCTCATCATTGCAGCCATCCCAGCCAATGTCTTCTCCCTCTACGTGTCCTGGCAGCACATTAGACAGAAGAACGAGCTCGGCGTGTATCTCTTCAACCTGGCCCTCAGTGACCTGGCCTTCAGTATCATCCTTTGTCTGTGGGTGGACTATCAGTGGAGAGGAGTTTGGGCCTATGGAAGCTCTCTTTGTGTGCTATTTATGACTTTACTCCCCACTAACTTTTACACCAGCGACGCTTTCCTCTGCTGCGTTGCTGTTAACCGCTACCTTGCAGTCGTTCACCCATTAAAGTTCCCTTTCATAAGAAAAGTTGGCGCTGCAGTAGCGGTTAGTGTTGTCACGTGGGTGTTGGTGGTCTGTTCCAGTGCCAACACCATCACCTGGAAGAATGCATACCAAGAAAGCAAAAAGTTTTCAATGTGCTTTATCATGTACTTCCCACTGCCAGAGATCTCTGTTCAGGTCATGGTTGCCCGCTTCATCCTGGGCTTTATTTTTCCTGTTTTCTTGTTGATTTTTTGCACCTTGGGGATCTGTAAGGCAGTGAAATCCAACCAGGCCACGGAGGACCAGGAATGTAAACGGATTTCAAAGCTGCTGATGGTCATTCTGCTCAGCCTCTTGATCTGCTTAGGACCTGTCCATGTCGTGATGCTTTTCCAAACAGTAGTTGAAGACTGCAGGGATGGTGCATGGCTAATCTATGCATTCAAAATTTGCACAGCTATCTCATGTCTCAACTGCCTAGCAGACCCTCTCTTGTACTGCTTCATCACTAGAACAGGAAAGGCAAATATCAATCGAGTTGTTCTCTTCATCCGGGAAAAAATGAGGAGCAAAAATGAAGGTGTCGTGTAGCATAAATAAAGTACTACACTACATAATAAAACTTGTGGTAAGCTTAAGTTAGACTTTAAACAATACATTGATAATCCTGAGGTTAAGATTAACAGCACAGTTGCTGTCGCTCCTTTAAATGTGAGAGAGCATTCAAATGGCAAGTGTTTTTGGCTGTTTTAGGATAAAGTTGGTGGTGTTTTTAAATTCTGTCAACACAAGCAATGTTTCAATTATCTCTCTTTAGAATAAAAACCCAGGACACAAGTGAAACCTTCATCTTGAGCATGCAAAACCAGTAGAAGGCAATAAAACCCCTAGCCTGCTGGTAATGGCTTTTTTTCAGGCTTCTGATTGGATGATACTGCTTTAGCATAACTGCAGCTAGAGATCAATCTAGTTCCCTGCAATCCATGCAACACTGGAAGTAGGGACAGGGAGTGTTGGATTATGCCGTGAACTCATGGAAAAATATCCTGTTAGCAAGGTTAGCACTGGCACATGTAAACAAAAATCATACAAGACAAAAGTTTGTCATCACAAGCCAAAAACTCAGTTTTTCCCGTCTACATGTCAACACTAAACCGTTTCTGAATATCTTTACTCAGGCTGAAGTTTTCCAAAAGATAGGCTACATTTTCTGTCAACTAGAAATTTATCTGTGTTGATGAAAGGCCAAAATTCATAGGTGAAGCAATGTTGTTTTTCTGCTGCATTACTGCATCAAAAGGATAGTTGTACGTTAAAACGGTTACCGTTTTTTTAGCGCAAAATTTTAATCTCTTAAGGCAGATATATATAATATGCGTACCTATCCTTCAGGAACATGTAGACTCAGTCATAACAAGTGTAATTATCCGTCATAAAAGCAGATGTTATGGAAATAATTAGACAAGCTGTTATATTGCAGTATCAGACAATCATCAGCGTCACCTTTCCCTAAGTTCACGCATGTATTGACAAACCAAACAAAGGCAAGCAGTCTTACTTATTCTCAGAGTCCAATTTAGATCTGCTGTGTGGTCAGCTCACACACGGTAGTTTGTTCTTTCATTGCCTGTCACCTAGTAAAAGACAGACAGCAGTCAGGGACGACAAGAAGGCAGCTTCCTGTTACACATCTAGCTGATTAAGCATTGCAGAGCAGCTAAATGAGTCCCCTCTGCATCTGTTTATTTAAGGTTTCTTTTTGACTACGAAGACTTTCACGGCCAGAATTTGGAGAAGAATTACAGTTGAATAAAATGTAAGTACACCTTAATTCGAACTGATTTTCTGCTTTTCCTTACAAAATACTTGCTGAGTTACGGTGTGGTCACGGTTAACACTCGAAGACTTTTTGCTGCTCTTACTTTGCTGTCATGTGGAACTGCATTTG
>JAPQLA010000007.1:10872808-10902695 GCA_029822935.1 Naso vlamingii | reverse complement strand
CAAAACAAAAAGAAAAAGGGGGAATTAATAACAGTGAACTTTAATTTACCACTAAAAACAAAATTGATACTCAGTGGAGTTAAGCTCTGTTTTTCATGCTGGGTATGGAACCTTGTCAATGATGTTTATTGAAAAGGAGAGCAGTGTTTACTCTGTTGTGTGCCTTGAATATCAAAACCCATCACTCCATGTGAATGCAGCTGCGTTCAGGCTGACTGACTGAGCTCTCCTTGGAGGAAACCAGCAGACAACTTGTGCTTGGCCCCGAAGTTTCAACTGAAACCCTGTGCAAGCATTTTCTTTTCAAAAGAGACTACTTCTGCTGTACTCCAAAATGAATAAAAGTGGATTTAAGTTGCAAAAATAGCTGTAAATAATAAGCTAAAAATAAACTTTTTATGTTAAATTTGCACAAAGTTGAGACTAAGCTGCCTTTTAGTGCTCTCTCTGTAAAAGATACGTAACTCATTAAGGCTATAAATAAAGGTGAATGACGAAAGTCAAATAAGAGGCTAAATATATCCCAACTTTCTCACAAAGACGTTTTGTCTCTTCCTCTCACCTTTTAATTAAAAGCATATATAAAGCAGCCTTTCTTCGTGCTGGTAGTTTTGCCTGGTATCTTCGGCGCGAGTTTGGGATAAGATATGCAAATCTATTTTCTTTACAGCCTCGTTAAACGTCTCTGACACTCGGAGTTTCAACGCTCCACGCGTTATTTCAAATCTTTTCGCATGCACTCGACTGCAGCGAGCTTCAACTCCGTGCAATAATTTTATTCACTTTTTTTTTTTTTTTTTTAAATCATATTGGAAACCGTGAAAACACCCGCACTTACATTCCCCCGCTTCCGCACTGGACAAACAGTACAAGAGCGGAATTTGTATTCATTTCAAAGCGGAGTGGGGGAATTAAGACAATTTAATAAAGGCTTAAAACGGTGGGGTTGTCTCTGCAGCGCCTAAAGCCATATTTCCTCTGATCAGCGGAGGAGGGCGACTTTATTGGACATGTTTCTATTTCCAAATCCGCATAACAGGCAACGATGCATGTATTTCCTATAATGTAGATAAGGGAGAGAGGGTTTGATATGTAATAAAAGGTGGGTCTGTGCTGCCTGTTTAAGCCCCTTAAGCCTGATAAATGATGAGCGACAGAGGCACAGCAAGAGGGTCACCGCTATTAACTCCTCGGTTTCCCGGCCTCCACTTAAACTTCTCTCAATTACATCTGGTAATGTGGCTGGATACGGGCCTTATAGGCTTCGACCTGCTCAATCTAACTTTAAAAAAAAAAAAAAAAAATTAAATAAATAAAAAAAATCATACCCAAATTTCCGTCACCCCCTTTGTGAATGTAGGTGCAAGGCTGTCCCTAAAGCCACGTGTTAAGGGGGAAACACAGGGATTATAGTCTGTGGCGTTACTAACACATGCACACCAGGTATTCTGGGACAAATACCCAATGCAAGCTCATTAAATCAGCATTTGGTGTATCCGCACAGGCGTTAACGACGGGCTCTAATCTCGGCGGTGACCTGCTCACACTGTGTCACAGCCGAGCAGAGCAGACAGGCTGCAGAGAGGCTGCAGACATGGCAGGCAGACAGATAGCTGCAGGAACACGTTTAGTTTTATTTGTACAAGTTGGAAAAATGCTCCCAGCATTTCAGTTCGTTTTGGGGGGAAAAACGTGAAGAAATTTAATCGACCTGAAATTATTTTTTTAAGAAGTTATTTTGCAATATTAACATTTATTATGATCATTTTGATCACTTCAGCACGCAATTTTTTAAATTACAATCATTTTTTTTCCTTTTATACATTTTTAGGCTTAGCTGTTGTGAGTTAAACTCTTACTGATTTAATTTATTTATTTTCATTATTTAACGTGCAACAACGTGTACCTTGTAATAACATATAATAAAAATCCTCTGGATTATATCACGATTAAAACAATAATACAAACATCAGTGTTTAGATATAAAGCTGCCTGTTAAATAGGCCTTAAAAAAATCTGATTCGAATTGATATGAAGATCGAATTAAATTTGAAATCAATTGAAAAAAAATTTACATACATTTCACAAATTCAAAATCAATCTTACACACGTAATAAAAGTCAAACGACGGTTCAATAAAGGCCACGGATTTTTTCAGTTTGTGTGAGAAGTCTCCATCTTGTAACAGCATCAGAAAGGGTGCAAACGGTCCAACTGAATTTAAAATCAAAGCGTCGCTAGCAAATAAATTAGATATGATCCAAATCAAGTGCATGGGACGCCTGGTTTAGGTAAACTCAAACGAACTCTGCATTTTATGATAGGATTATTTTACACCTTTGTTTTTGTGTTTTTTAGGATTCATTCATTTGACCGCAGTTCCTTAAATTTTAATTGGAAAAACAGTTTTGTCGCAATTTTTGGCAGATTTCGTTCAAATCGAGTCACATTTTTGTTTTGTTTTTGTGTGTGTGTGTTTGTGTGTTTTTAATCTTGTGGGCCTTTTCTTGTTTGTTGCAAAGCTCTCCACAGCTCGCCATCTGCTGCGGCCGCCAGGTGTCGCTACATGGCCACATATTTTCCAGCGAGTCTATGGAGGAAAAAGCCACAGTTACATTTGGTGCTGGCCTCCTCTCTCTGTCTCTCTGTCTCTCTCTCTCTTTTCTCTCTCCCTCCTCCCTCCACTAACCCTCTGACACCAGACTCTGAGAATCGGTGGAGGGGAAAATGAGGCTTTGGAGCTGAAGAATTTACAGTTAGTCGCGAAACTTTTACAAGTATTTGAGTTGCTCACTCCACTTTCTGAAACCCTATAGTCACATTTCAGTCCGGGGTCAAAAAGAGTTCAGATTCAGATGACTGAGGTAATGCTTTCTGCAAGAGGAAAACACCGAGGAGCCAAATTATTATAAACAAATTCATAAACAAAATAATCTAAAAATGTGCCAAAAGCAAATGAGGAAGACATAACGCAGTTTTGGAAATGATAAATAGAATTTAATCTAATTTATAGGCCTACTTGAACCCCGCAGGACAACGCAAAACGGAATTATTTTTATTTGATGCAGAAAATAAACTTTTAAATTACGCATGAGCAGCTGCATTTCTTTTATTCGTTTTCCCTCTTAAAATGGACCGGCTGCGAGGTTTTTCACTTTCCGAGGCTCTCCAGTAGCCAGTCTATGATCCAGTCTTATCTCGGCGTCTCTATACATTAGCTTAGCTGATTTACATAATCTCAAATACTGAAGAGGGCCAAAGACGAACAAAGTTACAAACAAGATTAGGGCGATTTTATTTGTTCCTGCGGTTGAGCGCCAATTGTTTCTCCAGGAGTGTTTAAGGTCACTAAGAGGATTTGAAGCCCGTTTCATATCAGTGATCTTTTTGAGGGAATTAAATCAACAATGCATTTCTCTCCATATTTAGCAACAGGCTTATGTGTGTGTGTGTGTGTGTGTGTGTGTGTGTGTGTGTGTGTGTGTGTGTGTGTGTGTGTGTGTGTGTGTGAACAACCGAGCACTGCAGGCTAAGAAAGGGGGAGAACGATTGTCCTGCAAAGAGTAAACACAGGAGTGGAAGTTCAGTGCCGCTGCTCGGTCGCATGCATGCAGGCGGTCCTGGTGCACCTTTTAGGATGTGACATGCAGTGGATCTTTAGCCCGCTGATTGTCCTGGTAGTGTTTTCCTTGAAATGGATCCACTCGCCCCCTAATGAATCCAAACGCAGCTGGCCATGTCCCACACGGACACCGAGAGCTTTAACCCTAAACTGACCTCAATTTGACACCACCAGATGAAATTTTACCGCCTGTTAATGCCAGCCACTGATTTTTTTCATACGCGTATACGAGCTGTGTGCGCACCTGAAGAGAGGCGCAACGCAAAAGCCACTTGTAAGAAATCTAAAACTACTTAAAAAAGTGTAATGTCTCTGATAGTGTCCTCCTGGATTTATCTGGCTTGTGAGGTTGTGCGTTGGGGAGTTTAGGTTGGCACAGGTCTTGTTTATGGGGAAAATTAATTTTAATTACCTATTGAGTGAATGATGATTAAAATAAAATTAGAAAATGAAACACCGACTTGTGTAATGTGGCATCAGACGCCGTTATTAGGCGAAATTAACCTATTTCACTCCCTAAACGTGGCTAATGGCGATGTCTGCAGCTTCAATTAATTACTCAAACAAATAGATCTCAAAAGAAGGAGTTTAAAATTTCACGTCGTTAAGAGTCGTTGCTGGAAGTTTTATAGGGAAGGATGTGTTTCTGTGGAGCCGTGCATTGGACACGCGTAATTAGCCTCTGCTATTTTCACACGCTCTTCGGGTGTTTACATCACTCTCCTCGGGGGCAAATCACATATTTCCAAAATAAATGTGGGGAAAAAAATGCGGTAAAAAATTTTAAAAAAAGACGCGGAAGAATGCGTGTTTGTAAATTCGCCGCAGAGCTTGGACTTTTAGGATACAGTGCGCGCTTGAACGACAGATTAAACATGTAGCCTACGTGAAATATATTCTGCAGATTTTTGTAGTCCAGCCTCAAAACTTTCCCTTTGCTGCGCCGCGGAAGGACGCGCGTCTCCAACAAAGCGGTAGATATAAGGGTTGTGCTACTTACCGTGGTTGTCCAAAGAAGGAGGATGGAAAAGGCAGCGTTAAATCAATGTGAACGATAGTATTTAGCTTATGAAAATATCAGTCTTCAATAGCAGAGTCTGCCGGGCTGGTTGTGTTTACAGAGTGTAAGAGAGACTTGGAGACGGTGAATGCCTTGGCTCTCTGCGCACCGCTCTGCAGCTCCTTCCCGGGGTATTGCACGTTGAAATGTCCACACAGCCGTTTGTCAAACCCTGCAGTCCTACACTTCCCACCCCCCTTTATGCCAACAAACATAACTGTTGTCACGGTTTCATTTATTAAATCTTTTTTCTTTCTTCCTTTAAAAAAAAAAGGAAAAAAAGAAACCTGCTATCACTGTAATCGACCCTGAGTTACTCTGCTTGCTATTTTGTTTGTTGGGAGAGTTTATTGACCCTCCAACGGTAGCCACAGCCCATCTCCCAGAGCATGTGTCTACCTTAATTCTAACCTGTGAATAATTAATTTCCACCATCAAAAATGTCAAGGAGCCATAAATGGAGCATTTATGTGAGAAGCTGTCAATACAGCCATAATGCCATATTAGCAGTGATGGAGCGAAATATTAAAGGGGATAGATGACCTGCTTCTGTTTTGTGCGTAAAAGTGCCCAGGCTCCAAAAAGGGCTTCACTTGCAATCGATGGCCGGAGCGTTGCCCCTCCTCTAAACTTCAATCTCCTCACATGATTGATGATCTTGGGGAGCTTTGATAATTGACTACTCTGAGGTAAGGCACGGATTTCTATCAAGAGAGGGGATTGGACGGAAGAAACACACAAAATTACTTTCTCTACAAAAGCTTTTTTTCCCCCCTTCCTCCTCCTGGAAAAGTTCATTCTGGGCTTAGAGGGGTGCTGCGTGTCGTTTAATTTGCTAAAAAGGACCAGAGCAATAATTAGCTGCAAGATTAGGAGGTATTACTGAGATATTAGGCACACCGGCTTATAACCACAAAACAGATAACAAGTAGGCGTCATGCTCATACATTAAACTCAGCATTCATCAGATGTGCTGATAATTTTTTTTGCTGAAGATGCTTTATGATCCTTTGTTTAACTTCTATCACTGACTGAGGATGAATACTAGCTGAAAAAAATGAATTGTGTATTTGTGCGTAAAAGTTTGGACGCCTCATGCGTAATTCTGCATTAAAATTAAGTCATTTTTCACTAAATCATGATTCATGTTGTTTAATTCAGTCGGTGGTGTGCGTTCAATTTAACTCAGAGGAGTTGCAGCCGAAGTGTCCGCGCTGTTAAACCTTCCTCATTCAGCCTTTTCTGCTTTTTTCTTTAGGACTCTCCTCTGCGAAAAGGAATTGGGTGGGAGCTGGAGCTGCGTTAGTTTGGCTTTTACCCCCAGTGTGGAGTTGAAGCCGTCCCTGAGCCTCGCATATACTCTGCATATCACAAGATTTGGTCTCTCCTCTCTCTTTTCTGGAGCTGCTGTAGGACTGGCTATGGCCACCACTACTTCCGGGATCCGTCATTTCATTCGCCCACCGCTCAGCGCTGCGAACTGACTCTGTTTCTATAAGCAAGCTAGCAGCCAACCTGCCAACACTCGCTGACACTCACTCATCTCAGTTTCGCCAGATAGACGAAATACCTACGGGGGAAAGAAAGGAAAGATCTGAATCGCAATCTCTTAATTTCTACTGCTTTTTCCTTTTTTTACAGAGATAATAAAACAAGATAGCGATCTGGAGGCATTAAAGGAGACGCGGACTTGCGGGATGAAGACGGACTAAAAAGATTCGTCCTTCTCTTGAACATCATCACCAACCGTCATTCATTCATTACCTTGACAACCTCTGGCTTTGATTGACAGCTGGAGTGGCAAAAAGCCATGAGACACGACAGTTTAGTTACATGCAGGTTGTTGATGGGCCGATTGTAACCTTCACTTTGGCGCATTTTTTTCTTTTTTTTCCGAGGAAAGAGGGAAAACAAGAAAAATTGCAAAACTCCCTGATGCTCCGATTTCAACTGAACCACACTGGCGAATAGGAGAAGTCGCAAAGTTGGTTGAAAAAGGAATCTTGCCACTAAATCACTTTCTAACCGGGACTGGGATATTAAATATACGACAGATTCAGGAGTTTATTGGAGCGCAGCCTGATGGCGCAAAGGGTAGGTTTTAAATCTCCTACACTTACCTGTTCAAATCCACTATAGGGAGGCCCTCGTATCGATAACCTCTTGTCGGGTGGTGGCAAATTTACAAAGTATTCGTATCAAAGCCGCTATATTTGACATTTTTGCAGCGCCCCTACTCTTCAAGCAAAGTGACAGCCTCTGCTTTTACCGACAGCCTCCACGACAGCCGTGGAGCAGTTTCACAGGAGACTCCAAACTAATTCGCTCTTCTCACCCACCAAACTCTCCTTCGCGGAGCAACTAGAAGCTATAATGTTTTTGGTAATGTCAAACCGTTTAGTAGATATAATATGGGACACTTTTCTGTCCTGGCTGCAGCGCATTTTCAAAGCTTCTGCTTTGCGTGTATTCAGAAAGAGACGGCATGCTTTTTTTTTGTACTTTACACGTTTGTTTAAAAAGTAACCGGGCAGCCCGCTGACTTTTACTCTCATTTTATTCCCAGTACGATGAGCTGGCCCATTACGGTGGGATGGACGGAGTCACGGCGTCGATGTACGGGGACCCGCATGCTCCCCGGCCGCTTCCCCAGGTCCACCATCTGAACCATGGACCGCCGCTGCACACCAGCCAGCACTACGGAGCCCACGCTCCTCATCCGAACGTTATGCCCACCAGCATGGGCTCTGCTGTCAACGACGTTTTAAAGAGGGATAAAGATCAAATTTATGGGTAAGGTTTTGCATGTACTAAATACGCGCAGACAACATTTGTTTTTTTTTTTTCCCCTAAGTTTTCCAGCTATTCTCTAAGTTTGTTTCGCTGGAATTTCTCTGCCACCACGAAATTTAAATAGCGCTTTATGCGGGATTGACCGCATATTTTGGAGCTCTGTTGTTGGTCAGGGGAGTTTTGCTGATGTGTAATTTTAGACGCATTGTAGAGGGCATCGTCAGGCTTGCAGTAAGTAGGAGTGTAAGCCTCGAGCTTGAAATACAAGCTATAAAATAATAAGGAAGCTCTCCGTGCATAGTGCAAGCAAGTCACAGAGTGCGTGAAAATATAATAAAAAGAAAAAAAAAATCAGGATCACAATTGTTCCGTGTTATGAAGCTTAATACAACTAATTATTTATCTGTCTGTGGAAAAGTCCAGACTTATTTAAAAGTTCTCGTTGCTGCTTGCAAAAACTTCCCAAATGTTTTCAAATTTTGTTTACAGTAACACAGACGCAGAGCGCGTCACGACGCACTGAGTGTCTTTATAATTAGGCTTCTGTCAGATTATTTAAAAAATAACAAATAAAAGAAAACATGCAGGCGCTCTCGCTGACGATTACAAAACTTTAAAAATGTTTTGACTCATTGCTCACTAACACACGTGGACACAAGGTGCCATAATCCACAGTATACCACAATAATACGGGATTTAGTACCGTTGAAATCCTTTTCATCTCTTTCACTCAAAATGAAATAGAGTTTGCCTTTAATTTTACTCTGACGCACATTTAAATTACACGAATTAAAAAAGTGATGCCAGTTATGTGAATGTGACGTTCGTCCTAGACAAAATGTAGTCCTGTATTTTATTTTATTTTTTTTTCCTGAAATCATAATGTGTTCAGAAATAATTTTGGTGACTTCCTCACGACGCTGAGTAAATGTAGGCTGAACTTTAATAATTTTTATTCACCTCTGTGTCACTTTTAACGCTAGTGAGAAAGAAATGGAGAAGTCGGTGCCTCAGTGCGTCTGCAGTGTAACTCTGCAAAATTCTTCCTAAATTGTTTTTGCATTGGGTAAATTCTCTGAAATCCCAGCAATCATTCTTCTGTACGGCTGTCCTGTGTTTTTTTGTTTTCTTGACTTCTCAGCCGTTTTTACTTTGCACTGCAAGAAATGTCAGGCTCAGCGTGTCGTTTAATATCATATTAAGTCTAAAAATCCTCAGATGCCCCAAAACTGGGAGTAAAATATTCCAGATGCGCGCGTACCCACGCTTCAAACTCAAAACAGCCTCTAAACACAGTCATCTTGAATCCAGATATATTGTTTTAGTTGTTGTCTGTTTTATTTCAAAAAGCGGTCCCTTGTTTGAAGAAATGTGTTTGAAAACTATACAGCCTGGGAAAAAAATAAAATCACACTCATCCGGCTTTGTAATATTTTTCAGTTGCTGTAAGAAAAATAGGAATTCTGTGCGCAGGAAGCGACAGATAAGCAGGTTGATTGGACATTTTTTGCAGTGGACATTGTGGAGCCGGTGTGCTGCTTGAACTCAGGCTGTGTTTCCCCTCTTGCAGTCACCCTTTATTCCCACTGCTCGCACTGGTTTTTGAGAAGTGCGAGCTGGCGACGTGTACTCCGAGGGAGCCCGGCGTAGCAGGCGGCGATGTCTGCTCCTCAGACTCCTTCAATGAGGACATTGCAGTCTTTGCCAAACAGGTCAATTTCGAAATATTCAAAAACATACTTTGGATTGTTGTGGCTACACAGTTTCCTGCTCGCTTCTTTTTTTTTTTATTGCAATAAAACTTTCTCTTGATATGATTCAGGAATAGTGTGTGTGTGTGTGTGTGTTTTTTTTTTTTTTTTTGCAGAATTCCCCCTTAACATTAATGTTGTTTTATCAGGCTGCATTTCAGGATAGAAAATAGACACACATTGAACACAATTCATGCCATACTAACTTTTGACATTTGGTGTATTATTTTAGGTCCGAGCAGAAAAACCTTTATTTTCATCAAATCCAGAGTTGGACAATTTGGTAAGCGCACTTTGACCTCTTTGTCTCTCGATAACTGCCGCTGCAGCGTTTCTTCTCTGCCTTGTTTTGGGGGGACTCTTGAGTAAATCTGTGCATATGTGATTTCAACTTCTGCACCGATGTCAGATTAGTTTTTAAGGAAAATTGTTTGAGCAAAGTTGCCGCTGTCATTGTTCTGTCTCCCCATTTACTGACCCAGCTGACTAGTGTGTAATGACCAATTAGATCGTCAAATACAGCTTCACCCTCACAGTAAAAAATATATATTTACCTCTTGCTGCATACAGTACTGTTCTGACGGGCGGATTCACGCCATCTTCACATGAGAATAAATAAAATATTTCCTGTACATTGCAGATTTTGTCATATAAATTTTGTTTATTTCGCTCTTTTTTCAGATGATACAAGCCATACAAGTATTACGGTTTCACCTCTTGGAATTAGAAAAGGTAAATATTACAAATCTTCATATTCTTCCTCACTTCTCTTTTCTGCAAATGCATGACGTCACCTGCCCATACAGCCCTATATTACAATGTAACTCATGTTATTAAATGTGCAGTGCTGTAGCTATTACCAGATGCTGGAAAATAAGCCTGCATGCATTAGGAAGAGAAGTTTCAAGTGTTTAATTTTCATTAAAAAAAATATTCCGTTTTATTTAGCCAGCTGTTCATGTGACTATTGATCATATATTGGAGCCTCTGTGCTCACGCTGGACCCTGTTATCGATCCGCAGATTTAGTTTCAGCTGCTTATTATTTCCCCAGCTTATGGCACGCTGTTTATTTTGTTGTCGTTCAACTTGTTGCTCCAGTCTCAGGAGAATAATAAGCACTGCAACAATTTCACTATTGTTTCCTCGCGGCCGATAATGCCCCCTTAATTGGAGTTATTCTTGGACTGGCTGAAGCTTTCACCCATCCTGAAAAAAAGGTGTTTTCCTCCTGTTTCTTTTTCTTTTCTAGGTGCACGAGCTCTGCGACAATTTTTGCCACCGGTACATCAGTTGTTTGAAAGGAAAAATGCCAATAGATCTAGTTATTGACGAACGGGATGGCAGCTCAAAATCAGATCACGAAGAACTCTCGGGATCGTCGACTAACCTCGCAGATCACGTAAGTAACTGAGCCTTTATGATATTCAGAACGTGTGCTGTGCTGCTTTTTGTGCGTCTCCGCTGCTGACAGAGAGCACCCGAGCTTTTGATAAATTTCTTAAAGCGTCCACATGTGAACAACCGCCTGTTTTTTAAATAATCAGACGTGTTTGATGTGTCTCATAATGCCAACTTTTATGCTCCTTGGCCTCTGCTCGGTGTGTGACCCTGCTGTGCCATCAGTAAATAGAGCATGCTCTGTTCTGCAAGGAAAATCTGCCGATCGATGTTCTAAGGTCAAAAGCTAGATGTGATACAATAGACTGAGTTATTGTTTTAGTCTTTTGATTAGGGGCAGTCATGTGTGCATAATGCGTCCGTGCCTGCTTGTGTGCTGGAGATGTGTGTGTGTTTGTGTGTGTGTGCGCGCGCGCGCTGGAGTGTGCGCGTGTGCAAATCGCTGCCGTGCGTTATGGAGAGTTGCACGCGGGGAAAAAAAAAACGTGAGGCAATTATCTGTTACGCAGGTTTAACGTTAAAGCAGGGTATCAGCGGTAAGCTTTAGCTTTAGGCCAATATTTAAAAAGAAAAGGGCTTTATATATTTGGGACTGTGGGAGCTGGATATGGCCTGTGCGTAAAGCTGTGGATTTTTTTTTTTTCTCTTTCTGCTGCAGAGGTGGAGAAAGTGGTAGCCTATTGAAATAGATCTCAGAGCTAAAGGCTTACCATCAATGTCAAGTTCACAAGGCATATGATGGTTCGTCTGGAGGCCTTCCATTGCTGTTGATGCTAATGTGTTTAATTGTTTCGTATTGATTGCCGTGCGGTTTGCTCTGCAGTGGCTTTCTCCTCTGCTCCCCGTTTTATGGCTGCAGGCTCCATAATGCTGAATTCAATTATATGCACCTGAAGTACAGTAGCTTTAAACTTGAGGATCGATTCCCTGGTTTAAATCGTGCATTTTCGGTGTAATAAACATACCCCCCCTCCTCCATCTCCCCCCCTCTGTATGGATTGAGCTGACAGTGTATTATTGAGTTGATATCTGTGAATTATTGCGTCTTGCATGGCTGTGATAAAGCTAATGTTTTGGTGGGGGTGAAAAAATGAGCGGGCTGTTGCAACAAAGTGACTAGTTAATTTCTGTGCAGCACAAGGCCAAGCCTATTAGGAATTAAAGCAGATTTAAGTGTTATGCAAAGTCACTGCGCTGCATCTGTTGGGTCTGGCTATAGGCCTAATAGCGGTGCGTTCGCCCTGCAAGCCCGCCGCGTTTGCAGGGCCACGCAGCGCAGCTCACAAGGTGAATGAAAGCATTATTAGGCCGGAGATAGCGGTGTTGGTGTGAGAAACGGTCAAAACGGCAATATTGTGCTCCTCCAGCACAAGTGTAGAAATGAGGCATGCTGTTGTTTATATTGTAGAGATTAGATAAACTAGCCTGTTTAGTTTCATGGCAGATGGTTGATACTCAAGCCAATTTCCAATGGTGCCTCCAGTGCTCAGACACCAGCTTTGTCATCAGTCCACTTGTGAGAAATATTTTGATAATTACAAAATTAGATATGCCAATAAAGCAAATCAGGAGCAGCAATAAACAGAGAGGATTGCATGACAAGCCATTCATCATGGAGTCTTTCGGACTGACCGCCTAATTAGATATTTAAGTTTTGAGGGATTTATTTCACTTTTGTGGCACCAATGAACTTTTTATGATGACCAACAACTGGGCTCAATTTGACATAAGCAGATTTTTTTTTTCCCCCCTTTGTTTGCTTTAGAGCTCTCTCTGAACTGAGTGCAGCATGTTATTTAAATTAAAGGCACTCCGGAGTTTTAGTTCTTTTTTTCTAAACAAAAATACAATACCTTGTTTTATTCATTGTGCAAGAGCATCCGTGCACCTCATGGTGCCTTAGTGGAAAGAATATTTGCAGAAAGTGAAACTAGTGAGGTAAAAAGGCATACAGTGCCGTCAGGATCTAAAAGCCTTGTAGTAAATAGTTAACTTCCTCAGCAGTAATTTCCATGTCTAATTGAAAGGAGTCCAGCTTTTCATGCTCAAAATGCGCTTTGAATATTGGGAACAATGCACAAAAAATGCATTTGGCTGCAAATGTGTGCCGCTGGATGGAAAGCCGTTTCTGTTCTACTTGTCTTGATTTATTTATTTTATTTATTCATTTGTATTTGGCTCTATTTTATTATTCATTTCTGTCCTCGCTTCCCATTGAGGAGAGGAAGGCGGCTTGATAGTTAGATATGCTAATTTATTTAGTTAGAATCTCTCACGTCCATTTTTCTTTGCTTTGATATGCATTTTTAATATATAGCCCTGGGCTACATCTCATTTGGTGAAAGTTGGTTTTTCTGGAGATGATGAGGCTCTTCACTGTGAAGGAGGCTGAGCTGTTTTTTATGTATATGTGTGCATACAGTACGTGTGTGTGTGTGTGTTTTCTTTATTTTCCACCTCTTTCTGTTTCCCTCTTCTTCCCTCTTCGTACCTGACAGAGGGGCATAATAAGTGCAGTTTTATTTACACTTGAATGCAGCATTGTCTTAGAGATGATTGGATTATGGGATGGTGAGAGCCGGATGAATCCTTGCTGACACTGTTGATTTCTGCTTTTCGCTTGTGGTGACTATCTCAACCATGTAGCCCACCCAAGACTTCCTAGCTCATCACCCCCTCGTCAGATCAGTCCCATCCCAATTAAAAAAAAAGACAAAAAAAAAAAAGGTATTAGACGTATAGGGTGATGTGGACAAAGAAAAAACACAGAACAGTGTAGATTTGTAAAAGGTTGCTACAGTGTGTGTGTGTGTGTGTGTGTGTGCGTGCGTGCGTGCATGTGTGCGCTTGTCAATGGTTTGCTCTCTTGTCTTTTAATTAATGAATAAAATTTCTGTCTCTTCTGTGCTACATCCAATTAGGGAGGCAAATAGAATTAACAGTGTCTGAATATTATCTGTTCTAATGAATTAGCCTTTGTTTCTTCTTGTGCTATTGTGCCGCTTCTTCAGTCAAGCTTACATATTAGCAGAAGGCTTTTCATTTCCTCCATGCATATGCATTACGCTTTTGAAAACTGTCTTTGAATTTTCTGCATAGTTTCAGATTTGTTACACAGAGAAAAGTCTGTAGGATTTGCAGGTCCCGGCGCTTTGTTTTGGAGAGCTTTCCTCAGGGAGTGATAGTGGTTCCCATAGAGGTTGTGGTGTAGCTTATCGTGACTGTGCACGGCTGAGGAGGGGAAAAGGGGAAAAAAAAAAAAGTTCTCTGTTTACATTTGATTCTCTGCTACAGGCCCTGAGTGCTGGAGGCCATTGGTCAGACATGGTGATGTCATAGGTTTAGTCAAGTAATGCAATAGTTCATCTTGTGCCTGTGCAATGACTTACTGTGTGTATCAGTGGAGCTGGGTGCTCAGCAATGTCCTGTTTGTGTATGTCACCATGCATGCTGCAGCGCATGCACAGCCTTCTGCCTCCACTCTCCGCCTGTGGACAGCGAGCCCTCGGGCCAAGCCGGCCTGCTGAACCGTGGAATTTCTCAGTTTTGGAGGTGTTCTAATTCAACTAGCTTTGTTCTCCTCGGGGACCGACTACGTTCGGATCCCCCCCCCTCCCCTCCCTCTGCCCCCTTCTCGTGAAAACAGTGCATCGTTGACTTGGACTGCTCTGTCTGTTCCACACAATTGTTTTGTGATGGTGGGATGTCTGGCCTAACATTTCCTATTTGATTAGTGTTCAGAGGCAGGGCCCTGTTTGGCAGGCAGGCATATCTAATCATCGCTACAGTGGCTTGAGAGAGGCTAGGCTCACTTGTTGCATCTCCCACACTCGCCGTGGTTTAACTGCATGTATGCTCTAAATGCCTGCAATAAAAACAGTCGCTGCGGAGTCATCTTACGATAATGTCATACATGTGTGCTGACTTGTTTTCAAACAACATTCAGATAAAGTTAGCACAGACGTGCGCTGAGTTGCCGTGTTATCAGTTACACCTGTACGATCTGTTGTAAATGTAACACAACAGCTCTGTCATAAAGTCGACCTTTATGAAGTTTCTAATGTTCGGTTTTGGTTGATATTGTCAGAAAAGTGTAAATTGAATTTAATGTTTATTGCTGAGGCCATAGTTGAATATGTTGTGCCTAACCATGTTATATTTAGAGATATGTCTATGTTTTAGTCCCATTTATATAAATAATGGGCGGCAGGCTATTAAAAAAACACATAGTATAATGCACAACACAGCCTCTAACTTTTACACTCATTGCTAAATGAGGTGTCGATTAAATGCAATATAATCTGCACCCCTTTTTAAAAATGCTAAAAATTTGAGATATCATAGGAATTTACTTTTTTGCAGAGAAGTTGTGTTGCCTTAGTTTGCACCGGTGTACAATTAAAGGAGATACTGAGTGTATCTTTACATACTTATTTCAAAGCCCATATTTTATAGTTGTTTGCTGCAAGTCATAACTGAACGCAGAATAATCTATAATAACTTGTGTGTTTTATATTTCTGCTATTTTGTATTTTCAGAAAGCTCTGTCATTTTCATGTATGCCAAACCCCAGTCAGGAGTCAAGATAGCAGTTAAAATTTTCTTATTTAATCTCCTCTTTCTGAAGACATATTCGTACATGTAATCTGTCATTTACTACAGTGAAAAAGGTTGTTTTTGCCCCAGAGAAAGTTTCGCAGCATAAATACAATCAGTCAGTCCCTTGTGTCTGTTAAAACATGCTCTTGTGAATTATTAGCTGCTAAATGAAAGCCTCTTTATATTCAGTATAATTAAGGGTGTTGTAAATACTCAGTTGTTCAATAGAGGTGCACCTACACTTTTATAAAGTGGCTGTGTATAATTACGCGGTCAACCCAACAAAAATGTGCGAGAAGTTTTTCTCTGTTTAAACCGTGTGGCAAGATGTGTCTTGAAATGTCAGCTCGCTTTATGATTTACGGCCCTGTGTATTTCTGGTGCGTCAGCAATTCTGTACATGTTCAGGATCCCAGAAGCTGCTCATCGCCGTGGCTTCACAACACATACACTCACACGCACTCTCTCTCTCTCTCTCTCACACACACACGCACACACACACACACACGGACGGCTAGTCGTTCTCAGCCTACCACTAAACACCTACTCGACCAACAGATTTCTTCCGCTTCCTCCCGGTTTCAGGGGAATTTGAGGAAAATTCAATGATGCTGCTAAATCAATTTTATTTGAAATTCCTAGGGATGTAGGCAGAGTGCAGGGAGGGAAGTGAGATTGTGCCAGGCAGGTGTTTGTAAATGAGAAACAGGGGAGAGGAGCAGAGGAGACGGCAGCATTCTCCTGCTCTCCCGTGGCCTGGCTCCACTACAAGCCTTCCTCCCCATATTGTCTCCTGCTTTTATATTAATTACAACTTGTATTATCAGCTGCCAGTTGCTAACCCCAGCAAATAGAAAAGGCTGCCCCCAGAGACCGCGCTCCTTTTGTATCTTATTCTCAATCTAGTCCTATTGTGTTTGTGTGTGTGTGTGCGTTCCTGCCTGCACATGCATGTGTGTTTGCTTGCTGGCGTTCTCCTCCTCCTCCTCTTGGTAACACTGCTCTTTAACACAATTAGTGAAGAGCATGGAGTGAACCATGTTTGACTCCTAATTATGCCCAGCTTTAGGGAATAGTCACATGGGCTAGAGGGCTTTTTTTTTTCCTCTTTTGCTTCTTCCTCTTATTTCTTGTGTAGGTTGAAGAAGACTGTTGGGGTGACATGATTTTTTTCCCCCCAACTTGTTTGAACTTTATCAGACCCACGAGGGTTGCGACAAAATGGTTGTGTGGTGTTTGTGTTGCGCGGCGTGGTGTCTGTTGATGCACCCTCCGTAGCTCAGAGAGGCGCACTAAATTATTCATGGGGAGGAAAGGCTGTTGCTTTTGTCGCCTTGTTGAGCTTGGAACGTTAACGCTTTTGTTGTGGTATTTGTTGTCTTGTTTTGCAGACAGGGTTATGAATGAGAGTCGACTTACAGGTATTAAAAAGAAGAGAGTGTGCTTCATCAAAGTTATCTACTGCATATTCACCAGGACTAGTATCCACTGTATTATTATTATTAGGTCATCTAAAGTGCTGTAGTCGGCTTTTTTGCTCTATACGAACCAAACTAACAAAGCTTTATCTATATCCCTTCATGCAGGCCCATTAAACCCACAGGGTAGCAAATCACAGCAAAATATCATTCCCTTTAACACCATTAGCTGAGGTGTCTTTGAATTTAATTTAGTGCCAGCGCCATTAAAAATGACACATTACTCTGCAATGATAGCTAAATTAAGTCCTATCGATTCAGCTGTTGCATTAAAACCATGCTGTGGCCATAGCTGGCAAGTGTTCCAGCGAGAGAGAGGACAAGAGAGCGAGAGTGTGTGAGAGCGGCGAGCATAGTTTTTCAGGTCTGTCTTGCATCTTGCTGGCTGTGGGTGTCTCATTGTGAGGAAGCAGAACCCAGTCATTTTCTTCTGGGAACAGCAACAGCCTGTTCGGAGAGCGGAGAGCCCAGCTCTGCCTAAATACATTCTGCTCTCTGGGAGTCTGGGATTTTTACCTCTCTTTCTTTCTTTCCTCCTAGTGCCAATTCGAAAAAGAGCAAATTAAACTGTTTTCAGTGGGTTGATGGCCACATTGTTGATTTTACTCAGCGCGCACTGTGTTGAGAATAACAGAAAATTACTGCAACAGCATGAAGTGTACAATGTGTTGATCAGTGGCCCTGGCAGTGAACACATCTCAATCATCCATCCCTCTCAGAACAGGGACACTTCTCCCTCCGCTCACTGTGGAGGGCTAAAACCCACGCATGGGCTATTGTTCACCCTGTCTTCTTACCCCTCTTTGGGGTAATTCTCCAAGCTCTTTATCTGATTGCCATCCGGTGAACAGCTGACGCTGAGAGGGCCTTGAGTGGAGCGGAGGGTCTGAAGGGCCTTGTGTGTTTCTGTCTGCTGTTTTCGGCTCCGAGCTGTTTGAGAAAACAGCCCTCCTTCCCCGAAAAACTTAGCAGATAAAAGGGCCTCGCTCACAGGCATAGCAGCAGCCGCGCCTCCGCAGCAGAACAAGCAGCAGCACATGAGGAGCGTGCACCCTGGGGAGCTCGGCAGCCGCTTGTCTTATAGCCTCTGTTTCCCTGCAAACCTCTACTAGTCTCCGGGCTCTATCTTGTCTGTCCTCCACCAGTACAGCTCACTCTGACTGGGGTACCAGAGCAGGCAGGCAGGCGGGCGGGCGGGCAGGCAGGCAGGCAGGCTCCTCTCTGGCGGGAGCTGAGGGAAAAGAAGTTCGTCAGGAACCCGACTGAAGTTAGACAAAATGGTAAAAACGGTCTTTTTCTTGGAATATTCTTTGGCGTGTACATTTTCCCTCTGCCTTCATATGTATGTATATGTGTTTATGTGTGTTTGAGGGAGAAAAAAACCCATAGCGGGAACTGAGAAGTGGGTTGAGGTTTGTGGGAAGCCTTGGTGCAGGCCTGTGTTTGTTTGGCTTGGGCTCTGCTCAAGGGGCTGCTTCTCTCGGGCCCCCAGACAACGCTGGGCTTACGTTCGCCAACATTTTGTCATCGTGCTCAGGTGACAGGTCAAATTGGGAAAGACTAGCGAGGGTTCTGGGAGTTAAGGAGCTGCATCAACTCTGTGTGAGAGGATGTTTGGAGTGAGTACGTATTTGATTGAGTCTGCGTGCTTGCGGGCGCGAGTATAGTAAATGACGTGATCGGTCTGTCCTTCTTTTTGCCTGAATGGCAGAGGAAATTCCACCTCGAGCCTGCCTTCATGTGGCACTGATAAAGCCTTTCCTGTACAGTAGAAAATCCTGTTTCCCTGTGTGCAGTGACAGGACACTAAGAATGACCGGGAAATTGAGGAGGAGAGAAAGGAGAGAAAATGAGCTGCAGAGGGAGGGAAGGAAAAAAGAAAGACGTCTTAAAAGCTACGTATTTGTTTATGGACATTTCTTTGAAGTTAGCCAGCGGAGATTTAACACTTTTTTTCGGCATGTGTTTGTATATATAAAAGTGAGTGTGTGTGCATGTGTGTTTATACTTCTTGCTCTATTATGTCATTAGCATGTGTGCGTAAGTGTATTTCTGCAAGCCTCTGTGGGCGTGTGTGTATGTCAGAGTGGGCGTGTGCACATTTTTGGCAGATTAGCAGGAGAATCACTGTCATATCTTATTTTCATTTCTGACAGTGGTAATGATTAATGGCGGCTGTGGTGTGTTTGGACTTTTTACCTCTATATTTCTCACTTGACAAGGAAGTCTCAATTGGTTATGGTATAAACGAACTCCACTGGGCTCTGCCATATGTGTTTAGACAATTACTCACAAGTGCTCCACTTGCAACCTTCAAAATCAAACGCCACATTAACAGTGCTGCGTTTTGCTCTCATGCATTAATGAAACACTTTGATTACAGTGTTTTGACTTATTGCCAGCTGCTTTAGTGCATTAGTTTCTTTCTCTTCATCTATGATTTTAGTGGCATCGTTTGATTGTCTGGGAAATAGGCAGTGGGGCTCTCTGCCTTGCCAGGAGAATGTAAGCAGGCCAAGGACCCTCGTAGTGCCTGTACACTCTTACAGATGTCACTCTTGCTTTTCCAGCATACTCATATGGTCTCTCTCTTTCTGTTTCTCTCTCCCTCTCTACCTTCCCCTCCTCCCTTTCTCCCTGGTTTGCGGTTTGGACGGGGAATGTGGATGGATGCACGGATGGATGGATGGATCCCACGCTCGCTTTCTCTCTTTTCAAACCTCAGAACCCAGCTTCCTGGAGAGACCATGATGACGCCACCTCCACACACTCAGCCGGCACACCGGGGCCCTCCAGCGGGGGACACGCTTCACAGAGCGGCGACAACAGCAGCGAGCAAGGTGAGCCAGCACAGAAATGGGCATGCACATGCATATGCACAAACACATGCACATACATATGCATGCATGCACTCGTGCACTCCAGTGCTCGCACATAAACATACATGGATACAGACACACATCCATGCGGGACATATTAATCATCATGCATGGGTAGATTTGCCAACACTTCACTTTAACCCTCTCTAATGTGAGATCTACAGTGAATAGATGCTGCATTTCTCCATATACATACACCCAGTCTTTCCTGTTGCACACTGGATTATCCTGCTTTTTGACTGGCATCCATGTAAACACATAGTCACACCTAAAAATGAACACGCTTATCCACTGTTACACTCTCGCGCAAACACAAGCAGCAGTCACTGTAATACACCAACCTAGTGTTGCTATTTAGAGAGCAGAACAAAAGCTGGTGATTAATAGTATGTTTCTGCCAGTTCTTGTTTGCATTTAAACCATATTAACTTTGCTCGCACAACAGCCCCTAATTATGTCTCAGTGAGCCATGTGTTATCTGCTACATGACCTGCCAAACAGTAATAATGCATTTCAAAACAAATGCATTTGAATTTATTACAGACAGCTTGAGCAAATCACAGTTATCTGCCTTGTATTTCTGTCACGGTCCGTGTCAAATCTGACATGTAAATTATCAAAAGCATATGCTATCAGTTGAATTTAGAGGTGAGGCCATGCATCAGTACACAGTGAGGCTGAAATTGTTTATTAAATGCAACTGTTGCTTGTGCTAAGAGAACAGATGATGAGCTCTCGGCCTTTCCTTTCTTGTCTTCCCCTTGTTTTGAATGTACCAAGATCTCCTTCCTCTGGCGGCAGAGTGTGTATGTGTATGTGTGTGTGTGTTTTTGTGGATCCCTGTCTGTTTCTGCACGTGCCCTCTGGCAGTGTCCATGGTTTTGCATGAAATTTCATCACACCGTCTCCATGCGCAAACCCTCAGATACACACTTTAGAGCAGCTCCTTTGCCGAGTGAAGCCGTTTGTTGTGTCCGTTTCAGGCTATCGTTTTGCCGATAAGTGATCAAATGTATCGATGGCAAGTGTGTCTGTGGTGGGGCCGTTTAAATCATCTTCTCCCCTTCAGACAGGAACAGCAGCAGTTGTTGCCTCTGAACCATTACTGACCACAGGCTGAGGGCTGCAGCAGACCTCTGTGGTCGGCTGTGTCAGGACTGGCCAGATCACATGCTGTTGTCAGGCTAGTTGATGATAGCTAGGCTTTGGCTGAGCAACAGGATATGTCTGTTTGACAGTACAAACCTAATGAAGGAATGGGGTACAATAATATGACACTTAATTGAACCTGTTAGGGATAAATCTCCTTTTGCATGCCCTCTCCAGAGTGAGCAGAGCAGAGGAACAATACAGAAAAGTCTCTCGTTCAAGGACACTCGAGTAGGGCAAACAAAGGGCCTTTTAAATGAACAAACATTGCATTTTTTAACCCAAAAAAGAGTCAGAAATTGCATTAAATTGGGTGTTGGATTTGCTGATATGGAAGCTAAAATATTAGACAAAAACTCTCTCTGATTGCAGGTCAGAGGGCAGAGTTTTTGCACTCATCTTTGCAATGCAAGCAGCATGGGAGATGAAGTCTGCAGAAACAACAGAGAGAGAAGAGAGAGGGGAGGGGGGTGAGAGAAAGAAATGCACTGCCTATTGATTATCTTACACGCATAAGTACAAGTGACCTGTAATCCACAGAGCACTTATCGACTCCTCTCCCCACCGTATCCAGTAACAGCAGATCAATACAGACCAAAGACAGTTACGGTACAGCACCGTGCACCGGGCCAAGATGGACCCGGACTAGATCAGGGCTAGAGCCTGACCTGCGCTGAAGAGTGCTAAGTGCTTTATCCAAAAGCTCAAAGCCTTTCACAGGGAAAGCAAAGAATAGGAGCAGAGATCCAAAAGAAGGCGAATGAAGTGTAGAGGTGAAAGAGTAGGGAAGGTGAAAAAGTAGGCAGAGTGAGGAGAAAAAAAAGGAAAAAAAGAAAGAGGGCAGCTGATTTAATGGTCTAATGAGGCCGTCCTCCAGCCAGTTGTTTTGTGTGAGGCATGCTCTGACCTTTCGCTCCGCTCGGGAGCCCCGCCGCCTCATTTTTCACATTCTTGCAATTACGTTAACGCTTGAAGCGCTCGCTGACTCCCGACTCTGGCCCTTCCATTCTGACAGAGCCTCTCCTCCCCAACCTCTCCACCTTTCCCTTCTCACCACCACTCCACTCCACGCATGAACTCGCCTCCTATCTCAATACATTTCCACATAAAATTTGTAGTCCACACTTTCAAGTCCACAGAGAAAATGTGAAATGTGTGCTTCACTTCAGTAATGGGGTCTTTAACAGCTTGGCCCCTGTTAAAAGGGGTGACGATGTGGATCAGTTGACGAAGACAGAATAGATGGGAGAGAGCGAGAGAGAGAGAGAGAGAGGAGTGAGACCCACAGTGCTTTTTGGTTTCAGCTGCCAAGAAAAACACCAACTTTCTTCCGCCATCCTCCATCTTGAAAGGTGTGTTGTGTGTGTCCCAGTGGCTTGAAAAGCATTTACCTTGAAAGTCGATCCAGAAACATGCCCGTGTTGAGTGTGTGTTCACGATTTTTCTCCCCAAAAATGAAGTATTTTTGACAGTGACCAACTGTTGAAGGGTAAAATTTCCCCCCTTTGGCGTGTTTAAGGGGACGTCCAGTAGAATTACTCACATATCTACAAAAAAAAGAATGTTTATACAGTGCATGCACGACTCAAGATGGTCGCTGTGAGCACAATTCACTTCCTCAATCTCCGGGTTATATCTCAGCATTGAGCATTACTCTGAACCCGTGCCAAAAAACAATTTAACAACAGTGCAAATATGTATTGCCCCTCTTGCGGAATAATTTATTGTCAAGCAGTAAACCAAGGTGAAGCATGCTCATAGCTGTCAGTAAAGATTGCCAGTTAAGGTTCTGACACTATGAAAAAGGTTTCAGCACAATACTCAGATCTGCAATCTCTCACCTCCCCCTGTTCCAGACTTTTTTCCCTCAAAAAAAAAAAAAAAGAAAATATGAATGATCACCCTCAGGGCAAATCCTGCACTCTCACTTACTGACTTTTAGAGAGTGACTCCCTATGTTCTGGCTAGATAAACAAATATCAGCCGTTAACCGGAGACGGTTCAGAAGGTAACACACAATATGTTCATTGGCTCTCCTTGCGCATCATTTTGATTAACGGTCCTTTGGAAGTCCTCCAAGCTTATAGAGGAACATCAGAGACATCAGTTGCAGGGAGCTGAACTTGATGAATGTGCGTGCCTCGAGATTGCGCTCATTTCCAAGCCGCTGTCCGTAATATGTTAAACACCCAAGGTGTGATGGAGCTGCAGGATGAAATACTCTTCACATTTGCCCACACCAAACACAGTAGAGTCAAAAGCACTCAGTTATGAACAGTAAATCCCTAACACTGATTCAGCACGGTAGGTAACGCTCTTTCCCTCTTGCTGTATATGTGTGCGTCTGCGTGTGTGTGTGTGAGTGTGTGCATGCCTCAGCTCCAGTCCACACTTGTAATTATTAGCTATGCATGAA
Source organism: Naso vlamingii (assembly GCA_029822935.1). Lineage (NCBI taxonomy): Eukaryota > Metazoa > Chordata > Actinopteri > Acanthuriformes > Acanthuridae > Naso > Naso vlamingii. The sequence goes on along the minus strand of JAPQLA010000007.1, from coordinate 10,879,548 downwards.
GACCAAATCCACGTTGACATCTTGAGTGGTGAGCAAAGGGCCTTTCTGTACAATTCCTCGATTCTACGAGATGATGGAAAAGGCGCAACAGAAGAGAGGAGAAAGCATTTTGTACATTTTCTCAGCAATTGAACAATCCCCATGCTCTGCGGATAGACGGACTCCCCAGAGAGATCGAGAGAGGCAGAGATGGAGAGAAAGGGAGAAGAGAGGGAGAGCTTGAGTGTTCAGCTCCAAGGGAGCATGCTGCGCTTGATGGTATTGTGGTACTGTTTTTTGTGTGTGTGTGTGTGTATGCAAAGGGGAGTGTGGTGAGCTCCCTTGGCCCTTGCCAGGGGCCCCACTCAGCAAGGTCTTTGTGGTTGAGCTCACCAGAGGGGGGTCATTCCTGGTGGGGACACGACTCCCTGTGTCCGTCCCAGACAGTCCCAGCATGAACAAGGCCTGTTGAATCTGGCATTTTCCAGACCTTTGCCTTTGCTTTTTTTTTTTTTTTTTACAGCTATACTTAAGGCTCAAGACGACCAAAAAATGAGGCAGGAGAAAGAAAGACCAAAAGAAAACAAAATGTGACCACAGCACAAAGATCAAGGTTGAGTGAAACGCAAGATGGAAACCTTGTTGCGTTTTAGAGGCCTATGCTCCAGCTCTGGAGTGATCAGCGAGGTGTGTCTGTGTATTTAAAACATACAGTGTGTGTGTGTGTGTGTGTGTGTGTGGGCATGCATGTGTGTGTTAGCCGGTTCCCTCTAAGTGCCTGTTAGAGTTTAATTTAGTGTCGTAATTAAAGCTGAACACTGGCCCATAAACAACAGATAAACAATAAAGCAGGCCCAAGCCCTGCTGTTTCATGGCTCTCACTCCCAGCTGTTGGAGCACTGATAATTTTAACACAGTGCCCCCACCTCACCACAACACAATGCTGAAGCAACATGGGTGTGTGTGTTGTAAATGTGTGCTTGGGTCTATTTTAGCTGAGAGAGGCTGAAAAAGAAAAAAAAAGGGCCAGAGAAACACAAACACACAGGATATGTCCACTTCCCCTCTCGAAAGAAAGCTAAGAACCACAGTGAGGCAATCAGAAAGTGTAAGAGAAGTCGTCCTTGGTGGCCTCTTACTTACAGAGCCAGCTCAGAGGCAGCAGTGATCACGTAAACATTAAGCAAACTGCAGCCATGACGTGCATTCAGCCTATAACTTACAACATCTCGCCATCAGCGGCTGCAGGTGGAAGCAAACTGCACTTAAGTAGCAAAATAGCTGAAGATGCTTAATGAGCAGAACAATACCACAGTGTTTCTCAATTGGCTTCTGTGCGCAATTCTAGCCTTGTCACTACATGTCAGCCTCATGTTAGTCAGGTGTCTGTTGTGAAAACAGTGCGGTATGTCTGTCTGATGGTTTGTTGGGAAGGGGCAGGGCCATTGTTGAAAGCCGAGAAGAGTTGCTGCGGAGGGGGAGAAAACACGGCACGGAGGGGATACTTTCATGATCCCATTAGCATAAGAGAGGCTAAATTATTCATGTGGAGTGCTTAATCTATGGGGAAAAGTATGGTTAATGCACATAGTTTTTAAAATGGATCTCTCCCTGCCTCGGCTCTAACACCAGATTCTTGCTGGATTCAGCATTCGCGGGCGTTTACGGGAACGACTGTCCCTCTCCCCAGCACAAACACACATAGACAGCGTGTGCAGACGTATGTGCACTCTTTGCTATAGCGCTGTTGCACTTTGAGCAGTTTCAAGGGGCTCTCCCTCTCTCCATAAGACTCTTTCTCATCCTCTCTCTCTCTCTCCCCCTCTCTTTCCATTTATTTCTCCATCTCTCGCTACCCCTCTCTTCCATCCCATCCCCTCCCTCACACTCCTCTCCTCACTCACCCCTCTCTGTCTCGCTCTCAGCACCGCAGACTACCTGGCCCTCATCCAAAATGTGATTAAAGAGAATGATCAGCTCCCTCAGCTCCCTCCTTCCTTCCTCCCTTCCGCCCCGCTCTCTTCCTTTTTTATGTCTCTCTGTCTTTCTTCTGACCCTGTGTTACGTTCTTAGTCTATAGATCACGAGAGAGAGAGAAAAAAACACACACATGAAAACAGCGAAGGCAAAGAAACTGAAAAAGGATGAGGCCTGCCCCCACTTCCAGTAACATACTGTAGTTCGCTACCCACAACATCACCACCACTCTTTGTCCTTCATCCACACTCCTCTTTCCCGCTCTCCCTCTTATCGTCTCCTCTCCCCTCCACTTCGGCGCTGGCTGGGGCCCGGTCCCTCTGGTCCATAATCATGAACAGGCCCCCGGCGTGACCTGGCCCAGCCCAGCCTGGCCTAGCTTGGCCAGGAACTGGGTCCTACATGCAGGAAAGGCATATTAACTGGGTCAGCCTAATGTGCAAACTAATGTTTGGGGAACATGGGGAAAAAATTACTCAGATTATTCTGACAGCAGCTGAGGAGAATGTCTGCTTTGCGCCATTAAGGGGAAGCTTGGGGGAGACTTTTTCTCTTTTCTTTCTTTCCTTCTATTTCTGTCTTTCTCCGAGAGGTAGATGAAGACCAGCTTATCTGGAAGGGAGTTGAACATAATTAAGAAGCAGACAGGAAAGTAATCACGATTGAACTACATTAAAAGGAGGGAAGTGACTTTTTCCTCTCTTTTTCCCGAAGGATTGAGCCAAAAAACAAAGACAGAGTGCAGTGCTGTTGTATCAGTTCATTATACAGTGGGTTTACACACCCATGTTCCATTTCTGATTACTCAAGCGCATGTGGTGATGATGAGGAGTGCACAGGGGTCTGATGTAATATGGCTAAAAGGGATTTGAGCGCGTGCCCCAAAGGGCATTTCCACGTCCATTAATGCTGCCGCGGCTGTATTATCACAAGGATGACAGTGCTTCGATTCTTTAAAGAGGAGAGTGTTTTCCCAGGAAATTTTCTGTCTTGTTTCAGCAGGCTAGCCTGAAGGGGGTCAGCCAAGAAGTCACCCTTAAGAGGTGATAATCCAATTGCTCTAGTCCTCACCAGATTTGTTTTCCCCTTGTCTGGCAGTGTGTTTGTGTGTGTGTGTGTGTGTGTTTACAGAGAGTGCAAGCATGCGTGTGTGAATGTAATAGACATAGAATGGGAGGCATGGGCCGCAAGATGCCACCGGTTTCTTCTGTGTCCAACCCCGGGCCCCATTCTAGATCAGAGAGAGGTTACGGAGGCCAAGTCTGTCAAAGGCACACCTGCAGGGAAACTCCAAAAACCCTGCCTGCCAGCTTACACTGGCCCGTTTAAGGTGTGCTTATTTGGAGTTTAACCCTGACTTCAAATGTCCTTTCCCTCTCTCACCCTTTGTGTTTGACCAATGGGCCTTGTGCTCTTTCACTTTCTTTCCTTTCTTCTGCCTCCCTTGGCTCTTTAATCTCTTCCACCACCCCCACCCTCCCAATTCTCCTCCTTCTAATATCCAAACCCCACATCACAGCAAAGGTCCCTCCCAGAAGACAGCAAGCGGTTGAGTCGAGTGGCTTAGCAAGGCCAGCTATAGCTTGTTCACTTGCTGTGTGGTTTCTCTCTTGTGTAAACCAGGGTTTACACACTGAAGCATATTTGGAACCGAGCGGAGCAGCTATACCCTACAGGTAGTGCTTTTACCATGCTGCCACCGTCCAAGAGAGTGGGAGGATGATAAAGGAAGTGTGTTACAATCCGAGTTCTTCCTCTCTGCTGCTGATTTTCACGCGCACATCTTTCACGTTTATGCAAAGCTTTTGAGGGCATTATGCAAGATAAGCTCATTTTCTAGTCTGATTCCCACTCTAGTACATGCTTTAATGACTCTTAAAGCCAAGGGCTGCTTTTTTAGGCATAATAGCAGTCCCGCGGTCTCTCGGTTTCCACGTAGTCAGAGTGCGTTTTCCACACCTGATCACTTTTGTTCACCCATTTTATGGCTATTGGGGAGCAGACGGAGGTGAGCGATTTGACAGTGGTTAGTGCCATGAGCCCTAATGTTTATTGGAAGCAAGCTTCTAATAATTTTTGATTACCCCAGAGGAGGTATTTGCCATGTTAGTCAGCAAGGATAATTTCTTATTTACATGCCCCAAGCAGTGAGCACACTCTGAAGGAACACTGGGGCTAAATGCGCAACAAAACGAATCAAACATGCCAAACGAGATGCTCCATCCTGGCTGGCTGCAGGGCGGAAGCTGAGAAAACCTTCATTATGCATTTACCATAATTCATTTAGAGGGTTATCAATTTGCAGAATACAGAGGAGATGTTTGGAGGGGGAAGCAAGAACACCATATCAAACGGAGGAAGAGAAAAAGGAACAAGGGAAGGCGAGATGAAAAGGAGTAACATATTCAAGGATAGCTCGGTGCCTGGATTTTTAAAAATGTTGTTCCGATTACACACTTTTTCATGTTCTGAGGCAGAACTTGCATGTTAAATGCTGCAATCTCTTTCCTTTTACCGCTGTCACGCTCCGCCCCCTAAAAAAAGCAGAAGCTGATTTCCCTTTAATGAAAGCCATTTGGCCTGGGAATTCTCCTCTACACTATTTTTGTTGAGATTGAGGCTGCACAGAGAGACGTTCTAGTTCAAATATTGTCTTTCTGTTCATTTAGGGTGGCTCTTTGTTTGGCTGCTGCCATGCTTACTCAAGGGTTTTTTGTATCTGTCTCAGTGTGGATTTCAGGACAGTTACTACATGTTTTCATTTTTCCTCTCCTGGCAACACACACTGCGAGAAGAAAAAGACCTTTAAAAGCATCTTTCCCTCCGCCATCAGGCAAGGATGACTAAGGCCCCATTAGAACAATTGGAGGAAACTTAGGGAGACGGGGAGTGTTTAAAAGAATGAAAGCAGCCAGCGAACAGCACTATCTTGTGATAACCAGTGCTTTCTTTCATTATCTAAACACAAAAACCTCCACCTTGGAAAAACTGTACTCACTTTATAGCTTCATTCAAAAATAAAAACAATGAAAAGACAGAGGGAGGGAAAGAAGCGAGACAGAAAATGAAAAAACATTTAACATTTTCCGAAGTGAAGGGGGGAAGAGCTGCATTGTTTAGTACGAATGCTTACTCCCAGGGATGCAGTCCTTAGACAACTGAGTGTCTGCAGGAGACATCTGTGAAGCCTGACCTTGTGACCCCGGAAAGAATGCTCTTAAGGTGGGGGGAAAACTGCCTTTACCACTGCATCATGGCCTACAGGATAGCCCAGCAGCAGCAAAAAAAACACAACCAGCACCATTCCAGAAAATAACAACGCAACGGGCCGACAGTCGAAGAAAAAAAAAAAAAGAGAGATTGAGGCAAAAAAAAAAAAAAAAAAGTGGAGCTAGAGTGAGACAAGCAGAAGAGATACCAGATATCACGCACAGAAAACACGGGCTTGATCTGAATTGTGCCTCACAGACCTGGCCGTCTCTTGCTCTTCAGCCCCCCCATGAGATCATTTTCATCCTTAATGAGTCAAAAGGAAGCCCGGTTGAAAATAAAAGGTTACTCAAGCCAGAGCCCGAGCCCTCGCAGTAAGAGAGGAGAAGATCCCTGCTGCAAGGGCCCTGCTGCTATTCAAAGCACCTGCCATTGTGTGGGCGCCCATCCAGGCCTATTGTTGTGCAGAAATTAGTCGTGCTCCCTTTGGCTCCCTTCGGCTCCAGAGGCATGCGGCAGACCCCCTTGTTGTTTTGGGTTCAGATACGTGGTCGGATAGATGCGTGGCCTCGGCTACCATCACCACTGGCTGTGGCCCTTTGCCCTTTCTCCCAAGCACAGTATCACTCTGTTTTTATTCTCATTCACTCTCTGTTGTTCACATCTCAAGAACACTTTCAGTCCAGCATTCCTATAGTTTTCTCTCCTTTTCTTTTGTACTCCTACTCTCCTCTCTCCTTTGGTGTATATGCTTATTGTTCTTTGGAGCACCCTCATTATACCCATGGTTATATTTTAAGGGCCTCTCTCTTTGATTTTGTTCTCGTGGGGAGCGAGTGGTGGGCTGGTGGGAGCTGTAGGGCTGGCCCAGCTCTCAGGGCTCCCCAGCCGGCGTCTCGGAGAGTGGGCTTGGGGGTATTGTTGGGCTGGGCACCACTGCAGAAGCACTGGTGATACTGCTAGTGCAGGGGGGGTGGATGCGAGGGGAAAATTGAAAAGTCAATAAAGAAGGCCGCACAAAAAAAAAAGAAAGAAAGAAAAAGAAAGGAGAGGGTGAAACAAAAGGAGATGGAGAGCTTCAAAAAGCTGAGAGCTATGGAGCACTGCTAATTAATAGCATCAGAGGGAGACCTTCTTTTTCTTCCTTGTGGAACTTTAATGCTGCATATTAACTTGCAAGGCGAGGCGATTAAGAGCTCACATTGTAAGTCAGGTCCATCTCACTGCCAGACCAACCCACGACAGCCATGTTATATGAGGGAAGATTTGTAAAGTCTTACTTAAAAAATGGAAAATTGTTTTGAGTGGCCAAGAAAACAGAAACCACTGTATACTGTAATGCAAAGCTCCTTAAGTGAAACTGTTAAATCATCAATGACTATAATACAGAGTTAAGACTGAGATGATTTTTGAGGCAGTAGATTTGAGTGTTATTGAATTTTCATAAAATTGTAGTATTTTTGTTGTTCCATATGTGAATTAGATGAACAAAATATTAGAAAAACCTCTAAATATAATGCAGAACAATATGACTCCAGCACAAAGTACACCTTTAGTGCACTATAAAACTGATT
>JAPQLA010000007.1:10861427-10872611 GCA_029822935.1 Naso vlamingii | reverse complement strand
ATGGGCTCCTCTCTCACTGTTCCTGCCACAGCAATTTCCACTGCCAACAGCTGTCAAGCCCCTAAAAATCAAAATTAGTGCCATGGAATTGAGCCTTAATGAAATAACCTGCTGGATTTACCTTAAGGAGCAGGGCGGACAGTCAATACCAGCCATGTCAGAACCCTCTCTCCGCATGCTGCAGTCCCATTAACGAAAGGAAATAGTCTCAAGTAAATGTATTAAGCACTACTTCCACCACCTAATTATATATTTCCTCTCTTCCTTCATAATTCATTCACTCTTTCATTAGTTCTTAATATTGAAAAAGGCTTTTAACTGCCTCTTCAGGCCTCGTGGGGTCACCAATTATTTGTCACTATGTATTACAGGAATGTCACGGGAGTCCATGTCGTATTGGGAATAAATGAAGCGTTCCATCACGGCTAAGATCGTTGAAATACTTCCTTATGTGTTAGGAACATTGTCACAGCAGAAATACAAGATTATTTTGATAATATCACATAGAATAATGTGGCATTAAGAGCTGCTCCATTGAATCCGGATATGTGGGCTCCCTCTCGCTTTGGCTTCCTATAGGAAGAGGTGAATCTGTGCCAAGGCCCAGTGGAGGACACTGGGCCCTGGTTATTGACTTGTAAAGGAGCCGGTAGGTGAGGGGTCTTGACAAGACATGAGCGGCTGACTCTCTTGTAAAGCTGTATCTGATTTCTCTGCTAGTTGGCTCCCTGGAGAGACCCGCTCTTCCCTCTGTTGATCAGACTCGCACTCACAGCTGTAAAGAAAAACGCGGCGATAAAAAGAATGAAAGAATAGTTTTGTGAAAGGAGACGCTCTTGTTATGTATGCCATGATTCGCTGTTAAGGTGAGAGTGAGAGCGAGGGAGGAGGGAGAAGGAAGCGCAGGATTCAGCTGCGAGGTGAAAGATCTGTATCCAAGAGTGCACGAGTATTTCACAAATGCCAGAGAGAAAAAACCTCTTCAAATTAATGTTTTGGTGTGTTGTGTAACATGGACTCCTCAGTAAGGGCATCTCCCTTTATGTAGGTGTGATGGGATAAAAATAACAGGGAATTGCATCAGTGAGAGGGCAGACAAAGCAAGTATCAACTAAGCAAGAACCTCACTCCTCACTGATCTGACTAATTTATGAGGGTAAACTGCGCTGACAGAGAGAGAGGAAGAGAGGGATGCAGGTGGAGGGAGGAAGTTTTCATTGACTCTCCGGAGCAGGCCGAGCCAAAGCCCCGGAGGGATCTCGCTCAGTTTGAACTTTATCAGGGGCTACGCTTAATCAATACGCTATCGGAAAAAGAATTAATTACTAAAGCAGAATAAAACAGCTGCATTTTAAACTAAGGATTCATCAATTCCGTAATCTCTTGGTTACAGCCAAGGTGTCAGGAGGATCATTTCAACTCCATGTAATGAGGAACTGTGGGAGTTTACCCCAACCCTCTGCTGTCCTCCTCCTCCACTTCTCTCTTTCTGACCAACCGTTCCTCATCTTATTAGACCAACTGTATTTCACTCTCTCACCATCAACCCCCCCCATTCCCTTCCCACCAAATTCCTGTCTTTGCAGGGATGGGACGAAGGGGTATTAAACTTGAAATCTCTGGTGCGAATGCTGACTGGAACGGGACATTCCCGCTGCTGCAGCCATCAAGCCGGACATTCCTCCGCTCAGGCTGGGGCACTGCTGGTGTTGCAAAAGAGGGAGGCGTCAGGGACGGGGGGAGGCTGGCGCAGGGCATAAAAACAACCCACCGTGCTCAAATAGTAGAAATAAATATATTAATTGTGATTAAAAGCGATGGGGTGTCACGATCAAGAAAATGCATGGCATATGGTGAACACATTTAGATAATGTGGGACAAAGAAGCCACATAGGAAGTAGCCCTTGTGCGAAAATAACCTTGCTCATGCTGTTGCCACGGCCGCTGCTGTCCACCCATCGCAGCCCTTGACCCCCAGCCCAAAGCCTGTAAACGGACTGTCCTTGACTCTCCATAATGGGGGATTTCAAGGCAGGTTGAGAAGGGGTTATGGGTGATGAATTGGGTTTTTAGTGAGCTCATTAGGAAGCCAAACAGAGTTTAGACTGGCGGAGCGGGGCAGCAGCGCAGTAATCAGTTCTGCTCGCTTTGTTCCCTGCCTCCAGGACATTTGTGTGAAAAAAAAAAAAAAGAGCGAAGAGAGAAAAAAAAACTTCATGGCATTTGGCTGATGAGAGGGCTGCTGAGCAGAGGCTACAATCTGATGGTTGACTTGTTGATTTATAAACCTTTTAATCCATTTACTCCACCAGCCCCCGCCTCCTCACGCAGCAACGCCCATCTCTGTTAAACTCTACTTCTTGATGCCACTGTCCGTCAGGTGTGGCAGAAATGTCTGCAGGGCCTCCAAGTTATCCTAAAAAAAAAACAAAAAAAAAAACAGTGTTTGTTTGGTTTTAATTGGTAATTGAGGGTAGAGAATCACTGCTGACGCTGCTATCATGCATTGCCTCAAACGGTGAAAGCTGTTCTGAATCACAAAACCACACTCTGGTAAAACTGCCAAACTGTACACAGATGCTCTTTCTGAAAGTCTGAGTAGAAGACTTTGATATACAATAGTTCCTAGCAGATTGTGAAGCCATTTCTTCACTCGCATGTGGACCCATATGATACATTCATGTGCTCTCCATCTCTTTGTTGTCTTTTGGTCTGTGTCATCTCTTTATTCTCGGCTTCCGCTCCTCATCTTTCAAAAGTAGAGCAACTTAGTCATTTTCAGAAAGCAAAAAAAGTGTAGAGGCAGCTTGTTTTACTAATGATCGTGCTTGTTTCAATTCAACATAGCTGCACTTGCTTGTGGGAAATACCTGTTCTTTAATATTTAATGCAACATCAAACCTCAGGATTTAGGTGTGCTTCTCTGTGGGCACCCAGCCCTGTTTTCCTATTGTAATGATTATAAATTATAGAGGGAGTAGCCTCAATATATGCAATTTTTACCCACTAAGTTGAAGGAAAGCTCCATTGTGCCATATTTGGTAAGGGAATAAGAAGGCCAAAGAGTGGGCACACAGAGGCAAGGTTTGGACAGGTGCATCGGCAGGTTTGTAAATTTGTTTATTAAGAAACAAGGGGTGAACTGAGATTACCTGTGAGACCAATTAGCCCCGTTTCGATTTGGAATCTGAGGGAAGAGCAGCGGCAGTGTCGGAGTGCAGGGGGAGCAGGGTGGAGTTGTCAGGGAGGCAGAGAGTGTGAAATGTCTGGTGGAGACCCAAAGCCCTTCATTAGCCACTGATCCCTGTCTGCTGAGTGAGGAGCAGTCATGGGCATCACAGCTCCCTTTTAGTCCCCCCCAAAAAAGAGCGGGGTGAGGAGGGGTGTAGTGTAGCTCCCCCATCCCCTGCAATTTAGCCCTTTGCCATTCATGCAAATTGGGCCCTGACATCTGCAACAGCCTGCCTCCATTCTTTTATACATCTTTATTCCATCTCTTTTCTTTGGGTCTTTTTCCTCCTCAAATAAAGCCCCCTTTAGATGGCGGAGGTTTGTCGCAGCTGAAACACATCCCTTTCTGCATACTCAACATCTGTGTGGAAGTAGCACTTTTCTGTCTGTTCGTATACACAGATATAAATGCGCTTCTGGGGGAAAATATTAGAAAATTCTGGATCTCAGGAGGAAAAACAAGCATTTTGCAACCCTAAAAGTCCCAATTTACGATGTAATAAGAAAATTGTTATTGCAGGTAAAAGTTAGCTGCGTAGTTATGCTAAACTTTATGTTATTGGCAGATGATAATCTTATGAAAAGATCAAGAGAGTTCTCGGCAGTGACTCAGGAGAAAAGGCAGTAACCAGGCAGCTTGCCCCCCTTCCTCCCTTTCCCTTCTGGACGAACTACTCGTCTTTGGCTCCAGGGGAGAAGCTGAAAGGGGAGGGTGGCTTTGCTCCAGCCCATATTTTGGGTTAAAAGGTAAAATAGCCTAACTGGCTGTTAAAAACAAGTTTTACCTCCAGCCCTCTACCCTCACCCCCTTGTATGTCTCTCTCTCTCTGCTCACTCCACTTCAACCTCGCCCTCTATGGTAGGGATGTGCGCAATGGGGTCAACGCAGCGACTGTGAGAGGAGAGAGGCCTTGTATCGGTGGAGAGGCGATAGTTATCTCCAGCATTCCAGGGATGACAGAGAGATATCTGCCTGATGGCAGGGTTAGGGGGCTCAGAGAAGGGGCGGAGAAGAGAGGGAGGAGAGGAGGTACAGGAGTTGTAGAGCAGCTCCCCCCTCCTCCTCACCTCCCTCCTTCCTTCCCTCCCTGCCTTTCTTGCTGCCTGACTGCCTCGCTTCCCCACACGTTGAAAAAACCCATCTAATTAGAAGCTCTTATTCCACTTCATTTAAGGGAACACTTAATGATGTGTTTTTGGGGGGAGACAACTACACATTACTTCTCATGCAAAAGGAACCGCTCAGTCGTAGCACTCAGGATGCAGATACAGCTGTGTTTGTGATGGAGGTTTGTCCTCATTTCTCCGGGGTGTCATGGCTGTTGGAGGTTCGAGGAAAACGTGGTCGTCTGCTCTCCTTCACCTTTAGCCAATGTCGTGGTGGTGCGAGGGGGGCGTTAAAGAGGAGGCGGGTAGTGACATCTGAGTTTGGCAGGGGAGACTTGCTGAAGGAGAGAGTTTGTTGTAATTGCTCTGACAGGTTTTAGGGCTGTTAATGACTCCGGCCTGAGCGCTACCAATTTGTCAGCATGCTTGCTGTTTACTAAGCTGTTGTTTTATGGTCCAGTGCAAGGGGCTGCTGCTTGTTTAAGCACAGATCAGGAAATAATCAGCGTAAAACACTGGCTGCAGTGGTGCAGCCACACTAAAACAGTTCTGTTTAGTGCCCTCATCTACTGTATGGATCTGAATGAGCGCAGTAAACCATATGGTGTGCTCACGCGGAGACACACAAACACACTGATGAGTTACTTACTGTTTAAAATTGGACACTCGAGTGTGTGTTTTATCATTAAAGGGATTATGTTCTACTCGTTAGCGCTCGTTCGTGTTGTGTGTTACGTGAGTGTGAAGCATATTGGTAGCATGCGTTTATAGCCCGAAGACCTGTAATCCCCAGTCAGCACAGAGCAACAGAGAGCCGAGCCGTTCCATAGTGTGAATAGAGCTGCTACGTGTTTGTGTATGTGTGTACGGGAGAGAGATTGTGTGTGTGTGCGTCGAGAGCATGTGGTCCCAGAGCCGGCAAAGACCTCTTCGTAAATCCAGAGTAAATAAAAGGGGTAACCAGACGGACAAAAGAGGAGCCCCCACTGCTTCTCTCATTCGCTGCCATTTGGGGGACTGAATGTGCTAAACGGCGCTTATGTTGGCTGAAAAGTTGAGGAGAAAAAGAGGGAAAAGGGAGGCTCTAAATCCCCCTCTTCTTTTCTCTTCATTCTCTGCGGCCAAGCCTGCAGGCCTCGAGGTGGTGTAATAGGAGGGTGTCGGAGGGAGGGTTGGAGGGATCGGTCACTATGGTGTGCTAAGGTGGAGAAGGCCAAAGGAGCTCCTGCTACAACAAACCTCTTGGCTCCCGTCTACTCCTCTTTTTCCTCTAACTTTCCTCATGACTTTGCCTCTCCTCCTCGTTTGGGTGAGCTTGGGTGAACATGCCTGACTAGTCTGGGCTGACAGGGGGCTTGGGGGGTCTGTTGTAATTAGTCACTTTAACCACAGCTTCCATAAGCCACTGCCTCTACACTCTTGCTTCATTACCCTGAAACAAATGCCGGGGCCTCCCAGTGCAAAATCACAGCACTGCCTTTAGAATAATACACACACAACATCTAAAGCTTGTCTAGAGGCTTTTCAGTGTGTGTATTAATAGTATAGGGAGCAATAAGTCTGGAGTGTTATTTGATGAATAACCATGCCTGTGTTTAAATGTTTTCCAACTATTGACAAGTTATTATTCATTAATGCACGGGTATATCGGAATGGTGGTGGGAGGGCATTCTTGGTGGACTGATAGAGACGCAATATGTGTTTCTCGCAGCCATATCCATAAAGCTTCCGGGGCTGACTAGACCTTAGTGGCTCCCCGAGGGGCATGGAGCCTCCCAGACATGAAGCATGATCTCCAGCGTCATTAGGACTCCCCTGAATTCCCCTTTTACTCTCAGCAGAGACTATAGGACACTTTGTGCTGAAGCAATTCTTTGTGCATGAAAAATCCTGAAGCGACCCTGAATGTGCCAACATTAGATAAGCAGAGTTGCAGCATGTTTACAGTCCTTCCCCAACCCGTTAATGAGCTCAGCCCTGAGACCAATTTACTCACAGGGAGATATATCTGAATGCATTTTTAATAACCGCCCACTGGTGATGAGAGAGGGAATGTATGTGAGCGTAATGTGCTCTTGGACTTGTGCTTGTTTGTTTGCTCGCTTTCTCATTCACTCGGCGTTTTGGTCATTGTCTTCCATCTTCCCTGATTACACCGTCTCGGATTCTGTGCATATGGAAATATGCACAAAGTTTCATTGCAAGCATTTGTATTGATAGAGCGGGCAAGGGAAAAGGAGAGAGGAGCAAAGAGTGAGAGAAGACAGAAAGAGAGTGGGGAGAGTGGGCGAGGGAGGGGGGCTGTCTTTTTTCCGTCTCCAAGGGCGCTGCTTTTCCAAAAGTGCCTGGGGCTACACTCCAGCACCTCGGCTCCCCTAGGCCTTTCGACTGCCTCCTAATAGCCAACCCCCATCTGTGTCACATGGCCAGATGATGGGACGCTTCCCCCTGCTCTGCCCTGCACTTTTTTTTTCTTTCCCCATTTTTTTCAGAGTGCACATCCACACAGGTTAGAATGGCAGAGTTGCCAGGGAACAGTCAGAAGCCATTAGCGTTTGGGACAATTTGCCCTGCAGCGTTCCTTCTCTCGCTCATAAGAAAGGAGTGGGGGTGGATGCAAAGCACCAGCTCTCCTTTAGATGTAATGAGGTTGTGCAAGTTGGGTCTTCTTTATTCTTTTTTTACTCCTTCTCTTCTTCCTCCTGCTTCTTCTTGTTCCTCCTCTTTCTTTCTTTGTTTCTTGCTTTTTTTTCTTGCACCTTATGTCCACAATTGATTTTCCTGAATTCTCTGTGTATAGTTTCAAAAAACATCTATGAAAACTTTACATAAAATTCATGCTTGAATGCCACGTCTGATCTGTGTACACATGACAGTAGCCATGTGAGAGAAAGACAGAGGGAGAGAAGAGCTGAAAGCCGTGGAGTCTGGTTTCACCCTTGTGGGCTAGGGCAGGAGGCAGCAAGCATGCTGGGTAATGAAGTGACAGGTCAGTCTGTAAATACGCATGGGTCGCTCTGGCCCTGGCCAGGGGGGAGGCTATCGCATTGCAGTGAAAATGGAAACGTCAATAAAATTAATCTGCCAGCCTTTTGGCCACTGTGTGGTTCCATTGGATGAGCCTGACTGCTCACAGCAGGAGAGGGATTTGGAGACTTGCTCGAAAAATCAACACAAAACCTGGCGGCACACAAACAAACAAGCAAACTGTGTATCAACATTATTCAGCAGAGCTCAAAAGCGGAGAAACAAGAGGAGGGTGGTTAAAATTCACAGCTCACTAGTTGTGTTGTTATTGAAGTTTGGAAAGCAAACTGGGGGAGTTAGACTCAACTTCCGTCTGGGTCACATTTCTCAGGAAACCCCTCACAGCCAGGGTAGGGCTATGGCCAGACCAAAGTTTATTGTTTTAGGCTTTCCTGAACAAGGATTCGTACTTAGCCTGGGATTTACAGCATTTGCCACTAATGAATGCCCGTTCTACAATTACAACACCCCTGGTCTGTGTCCCTGTTCCCGTATGTCCTTCTGAAGGGGCTGTTGCTTCTCCAACTTCACACAGGGAGCGCAAAGTCGGCACTTCTCTGTTTTCCTCTTTCGTGTGGCTCTGCGCTAATGATGTGGAAGGAAAACACTGTGCACAGAAAGAAAAGAAAGACAGAGAGAACAAAAAAGAGAGGGAAAAACAAGGGGGAGGAAAAAAGACAAGGAAAGTGGGGAAAGTAGTTAGAAGTGAGGGCCCCTGCTGTCCTTGTATTCTTCATTTATTTTGCATTTGATTACGCCACCAGTCGGATCCTTTTTCTTTCCTCCTTTTGAATGTTATTAGTTCAAATATTTATGCGAGATTAAGGCTTGTATAGGTGGTTATGATTGATGCCTCCCTAAAAACAGGAGGACATGCGAGTCTGAATTTTGAGAATGTCAGGGTCCTTCTCTGCCTTAGTGGAGGAGTTTTTCAGATACATAATTTAGATGCCCTCAAGGAAGGCTTTCAAGGCATTTGTGCCCCGGGGCAAGAAAAAATAACTATGACTGTTAAAAGTAAATCATTTTTGCTAATGCACAATTAATGCCGGGGAAGAGGAACAAGAAAAAAGGCATAGGACAAAGATGGAAACTTCGATTTAAAGGAGAAATCGTGCCTGCATGTGTGCATGTTTTCCTCTTGAAATCAAACGCTGACGGACATTAATGCAGGCGAAGCCGCCGCTGGCCTGTCATGCTAATCTTGTGGCGGAATGGGGAGGGGTTGCTGTGAGGGAAGGGAGTGGGAGAGCAGGACCAAGAGAGTTGAGGCTTTGGGTGGGGGAAGCAGACGAGTCCATTATGTGCATCGAAGTGCAACAATGAACCAGCCTTAAATCAAACTCTGACTTAAATGCACTGAATTATCAACTTCTTTTAGTTTTGTTTGCATGTGAGCATGTGTCTGTGTTTGCAACATTAATGCGTGAATGTCTCTGTGTTACTGTATATGTCTGCAGAACTCCTTCCTGTCCCCTTTGCCTCTCTTCAAAAGATGAAAAAAACGTTCCACATTATGTCAAGCATGCAAATTTAATTGAATTAATGACATGAGGCCAAGCCTCTACTGTACGCGAAGGCTCCTTGTCTTTTTTTTTTTTTTTTTGTCATCTAATTTCATTTTTTTCCTCCTCCTCCTCTTACTGTTGAACTGGAATGAGGAACCAAGTGTTCTAGCATCCAACCATAACATTACAGTCATTAACCCTTATACCCCTCTCCTGTGCTCTGGGGTATAGAGCAACTCTGGTAGGCCTCTGTGTAAACCCCTCACTCTCTGTACAGGACTTTGGCTAAGGCCATCTAAATCCCCCTACCTCCATATTTTCACTCCAACACTCTGGCTTTGCGGTAGCAATTCCTCAAGGCCTCAGTGTGGTGCTTTTAAATTCTTATGTAGGCATATGTGGTATTTGTCCATTTATCCGACTTTCATGAGCCTTAAACTCTGCTTTGACCGTCTGTACTCCTGTTTCAGCTTTGAGAGTTTTTATATCAGGAGTTTTTTTTGTCTTCTACTGTATTCTGAGGGATGTTATTTAACCCAGGGTTTGGTTTCCGTCCAGGAGATGGCTTAGACAACAGCGTTGCATCGCCTGGCACGGGGGATGACGATGATCCGGACAAAGATAAGAAGAGGCAGAAAAAGCGTGGCATTTTCCCCAAGGTGGCCACTAACATCATGAGGGCGTGGCTCTTCCAGCATCTCACGGTAAGCGCGGCAGTTACTTTTTTGGAGATGCACACATACCCACCCGCTCAAAAAAAAGCATGCTGAAGCACACACAAACACACACCTGTCACACAGTTGTTAGTGCGGGAGTGAGTGACAGCAGTGCTGTGATGCTCACCTGTCGGCCACCTGTCAGTGGGACACGGTGACCAGGTCAATCTAATCAGTTTGGACTGTTTGCTCTGCTCAGCACACTCTGAGTCAGAGGGAGACGGCCCAACAGTCCATGACATTTACTCTGATATGAGATGCGCTGTTTGTTTGGCCTGAAGACGAATGTGTTTCTGGGGCAGATTAAGAGAGGAAGGGAAGTAACTGCAGAGAGAATGTAAGTTTAAATGTGTGCACCGATGAGTTATTCTTACAGCAACTCCTGTAATGGCATATAGATTTTATTTTATTCAAATGAGCATGACGTCTTGACTCTTTAAGATCTTGATAATTTGGTGATATTCTCTCTCACGTTTAAGTTTAGATGCTACGTTTTAACAGACATTTTTCAGCAGAGTGACGCCACATGGCTTCAATTAAATATTCGATTGCCACACTTGGTAAAATGACGAAATCTCCTTAGCTCAGCTGTTTTCTGTATGTATCAGGCTGCTTCTCTGTCCGTCTGTCTATGCGTGTCAAGTATATGGAGTGGACCGCATGTCCACCCACCCTCACTAATGTCAGGACATTATCAGAACATCAGGCTGTATTGATTTTGCAACGCAGGTCAGATTTCAAGAGGAGGTGACCACACCAGGCAATAAGCTGCACTCTGAGCTCGTGGCTCCCCGTCCCAGAGACAGAGGGACGATGCAGGGGGAAGAGGGAAGCAAAAGAAAAAAGAGAGAAAGCAGGAAAAGACTTGTGGATGGTCCATACGTTTAATAGGGTCAGGTGTCCCCTGTGCACCCTGTACAACCCCACCCCACCCTCACCAGTGCCCTCTCCCTGCCCAAAGCCCCTGTACCCTGATTACCAAACCAAAAGCCCAAGTAATGTGTGGCCAGCAAATACGGCCTAATTGAAAGGGCTGTAAATCCATTACATATTGGTCAGGGATAATCAGGAGTGCTTTAATCACTTTTATCTATTCAGGAGCAGTGAAGCTGCAACAGCAAAGCCCTGAGCCTCGCAGGCCTTAGCGGCTCCACCACGCCAGTCTGCATGCTTATTATTCTCATCATTATCAAAATGACTTCACAGCTGTTCACAGCTCCATTGCTCTCTGACTGGAGAGCTCTCACCAAACCGCACAGACCAGGCTTCATTCACAGGCTGAGGACAGCAGGAAGGCTAAATTGTATTTTTTTTTAAATTATTACAGAGTAATTATCTGCTTTACATCCTTTTCCTTTTCTGAGCTTGAAGTAGAATAATACATTGTTTGTATATGAAGAGGACAAACAAAAAGTCGAGACAAACATGTCTCATTTATCTTTGCATTGGATGCAAGATAATGTTTTTTTTTTCAGCCAATACTGATAATTAATATTTACCTGCTTGTCTTTACCAATACCAATAACTGATGATTAATTTCACAGTTTTGTGTATTAGAAAGAACATGCTAACCTGTATATATACACATCAGAGGG
>JAPQLA010000007.1:10838413-10849443 GCA_029822935.1 Naso vlamingii | reverse complement strand
GCTGAAGGTTTTCCTGGGACGAGACTTTCAGTTGCGTTTTTACAATGTGTACATACGTCATTAAACCAGTGCCGATGTTTGTTCAGAGGCTTAGCTCGTTCTGTACACTTTAGATGTAGCATGTGCTCCCAGTGACTTTATGACTGGCAACAGTGACAAGTGGTGTGGATATTAGGCTGTCCATCGCAGGCAAAGTGTGCGGGTCCTCTGCTTTGACAGGCCCGACAGAAATTCTAATGAGCTGCTTATAGGCCCTGAAAGTCCCTCGCAAAGGCACGATGGCAGTTATCTAACATTCCTAACAGCAGCATAATGGAGGATAAAAAAACAAGAGATTCACTTTTAGAGAATTATAAAGAAAAAAAGACTTAAAAATTTAGCCTTTTTTAAATTTAACGGGAACAAAACCCTTTGTAGGAGGACCATCTTTGCCTCAGCTGCAGTCATTGCAACAAGATGTTTTAAAGATTTCTTGAGAGCGAGTAGTGAGCGTGGCTGTGTGTTGACATCAGGCGAGCTGGAGAGTAGAGCAGAACAGAGCTGGGTGCCCCTGAGCAGGCAGTTACCACAACAAAGCCAACAGACTGGTCTGAAAAACCAGGCCAAATTCCTGCCCTCTAGGACCTGGCTTAAAGCTTGAGCGGAAACTTTGAAAGAGGGGGACGAGATGAGATGAGAGGCAGAGTAGAAGAGAAGAGGTGGAGTGGAGAGGATACGAGACGAGGCCAGACGGGTTAGCGTGTAGCGAGAAAAGGGATAGCTGCTGGGGCCTGTGGAGTATGGCGGGTAGAAGGAGAGATCGACGGAAGCGAAAGAGAGAGAGGGAGAGGCTGAGAGGAGACCAAGCCCCCGCTGTAAAGATGCAGGGATCGTATTCCTCCTCTTGAAAGCGGAGGGGCAGCCGTGTGGTGGAAAGAGAAGCCATGAACTCGATCTGACGATTAAATAGGCACATCTCTATGGCTGCAGGCCACAAATGAGACCAGGTCCACAACACAGCACACACACAGTATGTGCATATACAGTAACTGTTGGCAAACTCCAATAGATCTATGAGCTGAGCTCGGCTGATCCTCATTCGGGAGTCCTTTACATGTTTCAGCATAGATAATGAAGATCATTTTCTACAGTTTTATTTTCTTTATTGGATAAAGGTGATACCTTATTATCGTTATGCATGATAGCATTTGGAAAAACATCGCTCTCTTTTCTCCGGTCGATCCGTTAAGTCTGGAGGTGCATTGGGATTGTGTGGGAGTGATTGCTATTTAGCCTCATGGAGCTTTGTACAATCAGATGCCTATACCTCGCATATCCTCCCGGGCTCCTTCCTCACCCTCTCCCTCCATTCATTCCTCGCTCCTTCCGACTACTCTCACCCACTTTGCTGTTACTGTAGCTTGGCAAGCGAGCGGGGCAGTTATGCCGTAGAGTTCTCTACAACCTTGCACCATCTCCAGTGAACATAAATTAATGGTGTAGAGCAAACAGGCTGCTGGCTGGGGGCCAGGAGCTGGCTTCAGGAGCTCAGCCAGCGATTGTTGTGGCGGGCCATGGCAGCAACAGCAGTAGTAGTACTGATGCACTGCCAACCAACCAGACAGACAGACTGAGGGCCCTTTTGCTCTATAATAGATGCCGCGGGCCTCACCAGTCTGCCTTGTATTTGCAATCATCACCGTTTTATTGTCAGAGGGCAGTCCGCTGAGAGCCCTTATACTTATTGTGGAGGCTCTGGTGTCTGGAGTGAGAGACTGAAGTGTATTGGTATGTTCTGAATGCAGATCGTGTGAGGTGCAGATATGGATGTGCTTTCATTTGCTGTTATCAGAGGTTGGCATGCAGTGCATGCAGTTTGTAGGCTGGCATCATGTAAGGTCTGTTTATAAGTTGGCTGCATCTGTGTGTGTGGCTGCATTTGTGCGTACAGTCAAAGGAGAGAAAGGAAGAGCAGCAGGGTTGGATCATTGAGTCATGTGGCATTCTTGCCTGTTTTCAGACTGTTGTCAGGAAGCAGTGTAGTTCCCAGTAAAATAAAACAAACACCCAAAACTCCCACCCACCTCCACCACCAGCCCTAAAACACACAAAGAGAGGGAGCGAATGAGCAAAGAGAGGGAGAGAAACAGAGAGCAATGGAGAGGTTGTGCAAAGAGATAAAGATATAGATGATATGAGAATAATGATGGAAAGAGAGCAGTTTTGTATAACTTCAGTTTTCACGCACTGTTCAAAAGAGCTGAAACGTGTCCCTTTCAGCAGAATGCGATTTGAGCTGCGCTTAACACTCATAGCCTATCGCAACTGCTTGACTCAGTTGAAAAGCAGCCACGGTGCAAGCCATTAAAAAAAAAAAAAAAGGTTTCTGCAATGAAAATGCATGAAAAGGTCCATACTTAGCCTTGCCTCATGGGAATAAACCAAATATTAGCTCATAATTTATGAAATAAATCAAATTGACCCCTATAACCGCAAAGCTGCACTGCTTGTAATTTTAACTCACCATAATTTTAATTTAATACTAAAAATTATTTGCCATTTATGTAGATACATTTAAAAAAAAAAAAGTCTATTCCTTCATGGACAGAAATACAAAGCTCTTCTGTTTTAATTGTCAGTTGTCAATCTATATGATGTTCACGGATGTAATTAACTGCATCCTGCAATTCAAACCACAAAATCTGTCAGAAAGCCTCAGCTAAAAAGCCAGATATTGCTCTGTGCATAATAAACACTCGTAATGGATTCAAAAACTCCTACTGGATTTATTTGTCATATCTGTTTGATCTCTCCGTAATGCCGATATGCATTCAATCTCATTGTCATTTGTCAGAGGAGACAATTGTATCATTATTAACGATGGCAACTTGATATTTAAAATGTGCCAATCTTACCCTAACTCAGTGCAGAATCCATATTAAAATGTCATTCCTATATTTGATTGCCTTTATTTCTGACAGTGAATGTTATTATCATTCTCCAGTCACTTTGATTAAAAACAAATAAGATTCCAATCAATGCAAAGAAGGCATATATGAAAGGAAACACTGTGATACAATATTACTGTAAAACTAGACACAAACTCACAATAAACCCCTTCAAAAGTTTCTAGAATATAGATTTTTTTGCATTTTTTTAACACTTTTTTCACCAATGCTTCAAACACTTTATCAGAACAATAAAAAAAAAAAACATATGCAGATTATTTAATAACCCGATCCAGGTGAAAAAAAGAGCTGGGGCTGAATCACACCAATCATCATCAGCAAATCATTTGTGTTGCCATGGCAGCGGGGTAAACAGCCAATGGCCTGTGATTTCCTGGGAGTCATTAGCATGGAATAGGTTTGCAAGCCTGTGCAACCTCGTGACCTGGCTCTATAACTCATGTCACACACTGATGATGTCATTCATCAATGGGGTCCACCAGCTTCTCAGGAAAGGGGCTGCAGGTTCAGCGAGTGGCGGTTGAGGAGAAGAGGGAGGAGGAGGGGCAGAGCGGGAAAAGCGGTGGGGGTTGGACTGAACGGTCGGGATAATGATCGGGCTGTGGGATTTGACGACGGCAGCAAATAGGTGTCAGGAGAGTATGAAGCTGATATATGGCGAGCGGGATGTTGCGGGAGTAGATAGTGTGGAGTCGTTGTGGGCGAAAGGTGTGGTGTGGGGAAAGAGCGGTCCAGCAGTAGATGTGGTTATTGTGTACGGTGCAACGCCAAGCTGGGCTCAGGGGGAGTTTAAGGAGCGTACACAGCAGATGATGGAGCTACCTCAGCTTGTAATGTTCAGCAACCACAGGGGCCATTACATCCAGCACTATCAGAGAGCACAGAGCACATCACACCCTGTAATTTAGCCAGCAGTCGCTCACACAAACACATACACACAGACACACGCAGCTCGATTCTCAATGACTGGCAGAATGTGATCCACCTGCATATGCTCTTGTGTTTATGTGTTTGTGTTGATGCTGATGTTGATGTCTGGCTGCTCATTTCAGGTCGGATTGTAGCAATTGGACGACATGTGTTGCATCAGGATAGTGCACACTTGTGCACATTAGCAGGCTTCAGCATAATTAACAGAGCCGTTGCGATCGAATACCAGTTCTGCCTGGACAACAAATTGAAGCTGCACATTTCTGGCTTATTTATAGACTAGCTGTTTTACATTTTGCAGTCAGTCCTCTTTTAGGGATATTGGCCTTGGTGTTGGTTACTGATCATATTGAGTAAATCCAAAGCTAGTGGTTAGATTATCAATACCATCTTTGATCTTGCTCCGTGTTTGTATTTCATGCATTAAATAACCCTGTCATAATGTCTCCTGAGGGTGAAGGACGTCCCAAGGAACAAACACATTAGATCTGACTTTATCCGTTTAGTTTTTAATTCATTAACAGATTCATCTCACATTAACTTATTGGGTGATTTACTAACATACATCTTTTACTGAGGCAATTAACATTAAGGGGTTACTCAGAGGTCTACATAGCCGTTCTCCAATTTCACGGCTGCTGCAGCCTTGTAACCACCCGGCCCACCATGCCGCCTTTCTTCTCATGTCTGTGTGTGTGTGTGTGTCACTATTGCCACCACACACCATTTTTCTGTAGCTGAGATTTCAGAGCGCCATGCTTAAAGCAAAGCTGCCAAAACGTAAAGTGTGGGTGGCCGGCAGTTGCAGCCATAAAAGGTATGTGTGTGCGTGTGTGTGTGTGTGTGTGTGTGAATGTGTGTCTCAGGGAGGGAGGGGGGTTTGCAAGAAAGGCGAGAGAGTTGAGGACAGATGAGGATAGGAAGAGGAGAAGTTGTTTACAGGCATATTTTGTGTGTTTCTAAGTGTGTGTGTGTGTATGTGTGTGTGTGTGTGTGCAAATTTGCTTCTGTTTGTGGGTGCCCAGCAGTGCATATGTGCAAGTGCATGCAAGTCTTGGCTTTGCAGGGGAGGGGGGGGGGTGTAGTCTGACACAGAAAGGCAAGGAATGGGGGGACGAGCGAGGGCTAGGAGGGGTATGAGCTGTACGAAATAGGATTTTTTAGTGTCGTGTCTGTGTGGTCAGAGTAAATCTCCTTACTCAGGGGTTTTGTGTGTGAGGGGGGCTTTAACGTCCCCACTCTCCTTGATGAGACATCTTTCTTGTTTGTTCAAACCATTCATTACGCGGTGGCTGCTGGACGAGCTATGCCGCTGGCCGGCGTATTTATCACCGAGCTAAAGCGCGCTCTGGCTGACAGTAGGCGATTGATGACCGGGTCTGGGCCTGAGAGGCTGAGGAAGCCTTAATACAATGTAGATGACCCGTTCCCATTTCCAATTTAGGCTGCTCTTCTTCCCTCACCTCCATACCACATCATCCTAAGCTCCTAATTTGCATATGAGTTTGTGCATGTGTGTATATGTTTGTGCATAAGAAAGAGTAGGAGGGAGTGTGTGTTCTGTTCTATTTGTGAGCGTGTTTTGATGCTAACTGAGTTCATAGCTAAGGTGAAAGAGGGAAGTCAGGAGTGTAAGACGGAGGGAAAGAGACATTTCACTCTTATTACATGTCGGAGTCTGAGAGCTGACACACACAAGCACGCACACATATGGGGATGTAGATATGTATTTCTGTTCTTTGGCCAGTGTGCACACAAACAGTATGTACGTGCATGCACATACACAGACACAGTAACCACCAGAACTGCTCTGTCTTCCCAAGCCAAGGAAATGTCAGCACCTGGCAATCAAAAAATGTATTTCTGTGCAAGCATTATCATCTTTCCTTTGTTAATGATTTTAGCATATTAAAAGGAACTGCGTACACAAGTACAAATCAGATTAATCCCTCCCTGCAGCCGAGACTCATTATTTGTCCAATCTCAGCCTTGTTTGTTATTAATTGAGCACATTCCTCAAACCATTTTTTCATCTCTCCTTTAATTAAAATAGACTGCATTTAGACAGGCAGCACTACCAGAAAGGAGAAGTCCTCCTCTCTGCTGATATGAAACCTCACTTATATCAATTATTTCAGCGGCAAATGAGAAAATAGTTCTTGTGCAACTGTTATCATTTCTTGTTAAAACTGAATTCAATTAACGCAAGCCAGGCAGACGTTACCGGCTTCTTGAATTTTTCTTTCTCAATGAGTGCGGAAGAGGAACGGAGCTGAAATGAGGGCAGAAGTCGTAAGGCTAAAGGTGTTTTTCCTTGACGGGGAAGAAGGCGTGTAAATGGAGCTTGAAACCAGCTGCAAACAGAGGAGGATTTAAGTGTCACTTCTTTAAAGGGATGCTTTTTGTGTTGTGATTTGCAGGTGCCATTTCTGTGAATATTTGTTTGTGTCTTGTGTGCACGTGAATGTGAAACTCTGAGTGCACGCACGCTCTCCTTCTGCGATGGCTGAACGAAACACATAGTGTCTCATTTGTTTCATTTGCGTGCCCCTGACTCCTAATCTGGCCCTTAAAGACATCTGTCACCAGCGATCACTGTTGTTTTGTCATGCTTCATAGCAGGCCTAGGGGGAGCAAGGCAGCCCAAGGTCTGCCATTTATATCAACCCGTGCTCTCTAGATTGGACCTGACACAAATGGTATCATTGCAGCCCCGGTCACAGAATTACATTTTCAGGTAAAAAATCTTGGCCAGGCTGTGGAGGAGATTTCACAGCATTCAGTCCTTTAAGCATTCAGCTGCTCTCTATGAAAGAGCCACCACCAGGATACATGTCAGACATTCAAGGAAAGATAAATGTATTCACTGCAAATCTGCACCCACTCATTCTGTTGCTTGATATTATAAAAGGATTCTCCGACACCTCGGTATCTGCGTCAGGCCTGCTTGAAAGTCTTGTTTGCCAGAGTGTGTGTGAGTGTGTTCCTGAGTGTATTCTTTCTCTGTGTGTGGTGCACACACTGTATTTTGGTTGTGTGTGTGTGTGTGGGTGGGGTGGGGATCGGTAAGGGGGTTATCGCGGTTGACAAACTTGTTCGGCCAGCTCTGACAGGTTTAGCGCTGAGCTGTGTGTATGTCTGTTGATGTGTGGGTGGACATGTGTATGCTCTGAATGTCTATACTGTGCAAGGGAGGGGCGGGGTTGGGTGGAGGTCACGAGAAGGTGCAGTCTTGGGTTACACAACGCAACAAACACGGGAACATATTGAATATATACAGTAATAAGCAACAGCCAGGAACTTGACTCGGAGCATGTGTTCCCTCGCAGCGCCTCTCTCTTTATGAGTGCTTACATGCGTGAATATTTATGTTAATCTGTATGTCAAAGTGGCTCATGTGTGTGCGTTTTCTCTCTGTTTCCTCCCGCAGCACCCGTACCCTTCTGAAGAGCAGAAGAAGCAGCTAGCCCAAGACACAGGCCTCACCATCTTACAAGTAAACAACTGGTGAGTCAAGATTTCCGCTCGCACTATCTCCACCACCAGCATCGCTCTGCCTTTTATTCTCAAAAGCCTTCGCCTCCCTCTCCCTACCAAGTGTGAAAACCGTTTATGTGCAGCCCTCCCCGTCGCATATAGACACACACAGGCTGCGCACGCCGACATGCACACTGACAACCTTTGTAGCATTATTATATGTAAGCTACCAGGATGTTCCGGTGTTATCGGCGAAGTGTTCTGCGGCTAAGTCAGTGGTCTTTGTGGTTTAATGCACGTGTATTCAGTGGGATATATTTAAGGGAGAAAGGCAGAGATCATAAGCTACCCCTACAGCCCCCACACCCACCCCACCCCTTCATCCAAAACCATACCTATCACCGGCACTGGTGCCCCCACAAAAGGCAAAAACTGCCTTCCACCCCCTTCCCGTTTCACACGAGCTATATGGTGGATTAAGGTTTTGGTGGCCTGGCCAGCAGGGCCTTTGTAGATGGCTTAGCACATAACTGGGGGTGGTGGATTAAATAAAATGATCACAGAAGCAAAGAAATGATACAGGAATTACTTATCAAAATACTAGCCCAGGTTTTATCTGCAGCTTAATTTTGTTCAGTACATTCTCAGGGTGATGTTCAGATTAATTGAACTGACAGCTTCCTTTCAAATTTCCGGCAAGGTATTTGCACGGATTTCAGGTCTTACACAAACTTAATTATATGGAACCCCATTTTATCATTCTAATTCCATGTAGCGGGGGTTCTATTTACAAATGACAAGTCTGTGCCTTTTATTCACAGCTTTCCTTAATATATTTATCAAAGCGGGTTCATTTACAAAGTGCTCTATCTGTTGGGTACAGGCAGGCCGACATTAACGAAGCTTTTAGGTTTATCAGACTCGCAGCCTGACAAGCCACCCGAGGGTCAATTGATTTTTTGGTTCTGTGATACATTTTTTTTCTCATTTTTTCTGGATCACAATGAGAAACATGCCTGGAGAATTAGCCTGGTTTGTCGGCCTTATCTATCAGCCCCCTCCCTCGTCCTCCCCCCTCCGCTCTGACATGCTCTCTCTCTTTCTGTCTCTCCGTCTCTCTCTTTCTCACCCTTTTCTTTATTCTCTTCTAGCCAAAGGAAGTCAAGCTACTTAAATTGGCCACAGGAACCGCTGTTATCAGACTTTAATGCACCCTACAGTGTGGATAGCATTTCAATTACACCAGTAACCAAAGATTAGCCCCCGCTTGCCTGTTTCATGCCTCGTGCCACCGTTTCGGGACGCCACGCACCTTACCTACAGGAGCAGAAAATTGAGTTGCCTTGCCTGTGTCATGGTGATTAATGCAGAAATAGTCTGCAAACCTGCGAGGAGAGAGGGAGGAAGCGAAATAGACAGAGACAGAGATAGATATAGGAAGAGTTCCTGCCTTCTCAGAGGCCATGAAATCCAAGCCTGGCGCTGAAATGCCTCAGATCCATTTATAAAGAGGTCTGAAAGAGTCTCGTGCTGGGTAACATCCCCGTGAACCTTATTTCTGCACACATGCATACATGCACATGCTCGTAGGTGATCACAGAGCTGTGTATTAATGTTTCACCAGCCGTCTCAACACAAACACACCAGGAATCGATTTTCACAAATAAAGTCATTAGAGCGGCTTAGACTCTACCGCACTATCTCTGGTACATTCTTGGTGTTGTGAACTCGCCTTGCAGAAGCAAATGAGGGAAAGATGAGAAAGAGAGAGGATGCTCAAGTTTTCTCTTCTCCTCGTGGTGCTTAACCAGGCAGGACAATGAGTTACAGTTAAATATTGCTTTTTTTTCAGCTGCGGCGTCGCTTTTTTGCTCTTTGTTTCTGGTTCCAGCGACTGCTGAGATGGTCCACCCAGGATATGACAGAACTCTGCTGTATGAAATTCCTGTTTTTTTTTTTTTAAAAAAAAAGGCTCTTCAAATTCCTGGCTGGCCCCTTGCATTGTTCTGTCGTTCCCTTTGATGCATCGCCGCTGCCATGTTATGGCCAAAGAGAGGGAGAGGGAGATAGAGACAGAGGGAGCGAGGGACAGGAGCAGAGGATGAGAGGGAGGGGAAAGGGAGGGGACGGCCGCCGTCTTCGGTTTCCAGAGCTCTCCCTCGGGGAAAGGATGTGCTGAATCAGGGCTTTGTCCGCCGGCACAATCGCGGCCCAGCGAGGGCACAAGGGCGCTCTGTGTGATAGTCAATAGACAGTGCATCTCGCTCACTCCCAACTTGCTCCATCAAACCTCCCCAAACCATATCCTCCATGCTGACACCTCCCTTTACATTTACCTGCAGCTCACCTGTAAACAGAAAACTCACTCCAAAATAGACGCCCTCCAACTTGTCTGAAACCTTTTGTCTCTGTACCTCAGGAGACACTCCACCTGGTTCTATATCTAGTCCATATCATTAGCAGACAGCCTCACCTGTTTGTAGCCCACACCCCATTAGCTGTCTGATGTTAATAAGGAACAAAGCAAAAGGTTAAAGTCCACAATCTCACTGGGCTGCTGTTGAGCGGATGAGAAGGAGGGCTTGATTATCCAGCTGAAAGTATCCTCTGTGTGCATAAATGTGTGCGTATATGCACATTAATACTAATGGTCAAGCATGTCCTCTCAGTATGTACAGAGATGGTATGTGTGTACAGTGTGTCGGGTCGCCATTAGTTGACCATTAGGTTTTGTGTTTGCTCTGCTTACATTTGAGACAACTGGCGTCATGCTAACAGATTTGGGGCGGGGTCGAACATGTAATTGCATTTGTTTAAGATTGTGGGAAGAGGTGAGGGCCGTGTCACACATGGCATTCTGGGATAGCGAAGTAGGTGAAACGGCAGACTCAGGCGTCTGCTCGCTGCAGAAGCGTTTACAGTTTACAGTATCTAGCGGTATATTTGCCTGCCTCAGCAGCTCCTGGTGTCCTGCTATCAGTCTGGGCTAAATGGGGCCTGACCGAATCCTTTCATGTCTCAGCGTCAGACCCAGCACGATGTGCCTCTCACTCACTGCCATAAACACACACCAACTATCCTGCCGTTATTTACCACTGCGCCAATGCACACACACACACACACACACACATTCACACGACACACATAACACGCTGGATTATTACAGGGGCCTGAGAGATGACGCCGATGACAGATGACTGAGAGAAACAGCATCTAAAAAAAGGAAGGAAATCGTCCCCTCATTATTCCCTCGTCTCACAGGCAGCCAGTTGGTCATTTCCATGGCAGAGAGAGAGAGAGACAGAGAGAGAGCGAATATGTCAGTTCTTGGCATCTATGATGACTGACTGCTGTGCCACTGGAGCGCTAATAACAATAAAGAGGGCACCAAGCCACACTATTTTTACATCTCTGCCTCCTCTCTACAGCCTGGGGGGGAATACATGCATAGAGACATACACACAGACACGCACACGCACACTCACACTCACTCACAGGGGAGAGGCTCTAATTAGCGGCAGAAAGGAATACAATGAGTGAGTTATTAAGACACAGGGGCGGATCGCAGCCAACCTTTGCCCCCTGTCGGAGCACAGGTCACATGATAAGAGAAGGATATCCGCCAGACGACGGCGCCAAGCGGCCTGTGCCCACTGAGGAGATGAAATAGGCTCA
>JAPQLA010000007.1:10813064-10823813 GCA_029822935.1 Naso vlamingii | reverse complement strand
CCCCCCCCCCCCCCCCCCCCCCCCCCCCCCCCCCCCCCCCCCCCCCCCCCCCCCCCCCCCCCCCCCCCCCCCCTCCAGTCACTTTTTCTACTACGTTTTAATTTTACTCCCTCAAGGATCCCTCTTCCGATTTTAAAACTAAAAGCACTGTAGTCTTTCAGCACTTTTTAAATATTGAGACCACTACTTTTCAGTTTAACAGTGTCAATTCGTGTATTTTCAGTCCTGAAAAGTGCCCTCAGGTGGCAGAATGAGTTTTACATGATGCTTTGATTAAATCGGCTCTGATGATTTGCTTCAACGCCAGTGCGGACAGGAGTTTCCATTTCTTTAAAAACAGATTATGGAAACCTTCAAATGGTTAATTGATAACACATTTATTTTCTAGAACTATTGTGGTCAGACCACAAAAAGCTAAAACTAAGTAGTAAACATGCGACTGTGCTTACAGCATTACGAAATAGAAGTAAGCTTGCTCCTCTTTAAAAAAAAAAAAGGCCTCTACACATCTGGGTGGAGGTTCCTCGAACAAACAAGAGCCGTGATTAAAATGTGGATGACTCTTTCTACAATTACTGCGTTCTTTTGTGGAGTATTTGTCAGGATGCAACAAATACTGTATCTGGGAATCAGCATCTCCACAGAAACAGCATGACTAATAGCTCCCTCTAATCTTTACGAATTACAGATTATCCATGATAATACTATTATAGTCCTAGAATACACTGTTTTCTACAGTCTCCAAAGAGCATTACTTCATTAGTGTTAATAATCGACACAACCAGATAAAATGGAACAAATTCATTGCTTCTGAATCTTCCGTCCTGGTGCTGAATGATTTTGCAGCTTTGGGATTATCTGTGTGTTTTAAATTATATGTTATGTTTAAAAGTAAATGACTACTGTTTTCAGCTGACTGTGTGCCTGCAATGGCAGAAATTCTACTCATCCTGTCAAACTGCATGCTTTCCTTTCTCAATTAGAGAACAATGTATCTTCTGTAAGTGTGGTTTTGAATGACACTGGCTGTGTGTGTGTGCGCGAATGCAAGTGCGTGTGTGTGTGTGTGTTTGTGTGCTTGCATGCATGGGGACCTACTGTATGCGTGTTTGCATGCCACGCGTCAGTCACCGCGGTCCACAAACATGAGCACAATGTCTTACAGTATGTTTGGGCTGAAGCTGGGACAATTGCTGATTGTCTGGTGTGTTTTCTCTTCTTCTTCCCCCCTCCCTTTTCATGTCCACGTTTTGACTACAATCAGGTTTTCTTCTTGATCCTTCAGTGAGCCAAGGAGCAGCATACAGTCCAGAGGGCCAGCCAATGGGCAGCTTCGTGCTGGACGGTCAGCAACACATGGGGATCCGACCAGCTGGTGAGTCCATCCAGCTCTCTCCCTTTCGTCCCTCTCCCCCCCCGTCATGCCTGCCTTACCAGACAACAAATTCACCCCCAGTTATCGCAGAGCTGATCAACTCTGACCCTCTTGTCTGTAGCATGAGATTTAGTGACCTCAGCATGGAGCAGCACTCCCCAAGTCAGCCATGTAAACCTTATACTAACAAATGCAACTCAACCACAATACCACTCCTCACCATTCACTAGACTCTCTGTTGCCTGACTTGCTTGTTTTTTCCTCTAATCTAACACATCTGGAAAAATCCCCCACAAATGATCATAGCAAAGGGATTTGTGGGATGCAATGCAATAACAAAAACACTTACACCACTTCTTTACATCCTTCACTTCCCCCTCCCTCGTCATTTTCCATCTAAGGCTAACCAACCTCATCCTTTCCACCGGTGGCTCTCCTTCAGCCTTTCTGTGATTCGATCTCTTGCTGACCCTTTTCTGGCATTTATCTCCTCTTTCTAGGGCCTATGAGTGGAATGGGGATGAATATGGGCATGGATGGGCAATGGCACTACATGTAACCTCCATCTTGTAAAGCAAAACGCAAAGAAAAAGGGGGAAGTAAGTACTGGGCTCTTTACCTTGTTTTTTTTTTACACTGTGGGGCTGTGGGTTTTAATTTTTTTCGCCCACAATTCCCTTTCACACCACCAGCACTACCCCATCTTAGCCTAGCCATGAGCTCCGACCCCCTACTCCTTGACAACTATGAGCTAGCATGCTAAGGGTGTTTTAGCAAGATGTGGTAAAGTGGGGGCCAGTAGCCCGGGATGATTTGAAGACTTGGGGAAAAAGGAAGAACCGTGTCGGGACAGAGAGGACCCGACTTGTGGCGCCAGACAACAGGAACAACAACAGAAGAAGGAGGGGAAGAAACAAACCTGGCATGGCATGCACAAATTTATTTATCACAACAGCGCCATCGCTCTCCCCATCCCGGACAGCCAATGCAAATGTTGGACATTTAGGGAAAAAATAACATCTCCAGGGGAAGGGGCTGACGGGGAGAAATTAAGCAGGCTCCAGTGAAGCGATAAAGAAGGAGAAGTGAAACTGTCCTCCGAGTGACATAAATCTGTCTGGGGAAGGATTGATGCCCAAATTATCTTATATGCAAAGACGGGAACACCGCAGTACATTACAGTCCCTGAGCGAGATATACGGGCCGTGGGTGACATGGCCGATCCTTCACTGGGGGTTTGGTTTGAGCTGTGTAAAGGGAGGAATGAGTGCGTGGGGGGGCTGTGTGTTTTGATTATTTTTTACTGGAGGGAGACGATTTAAAGCGAGGGTGGGGGCCGGCGACTAGCCTGACCTGAGACTCGCAGACAAGAGCGGGGAGACATTGAGATAAATTTATAAGGTTGTAGACACAAGCATGACTGCATCTAAAAGGAGGGGATCTCTTTCACACATGCGGATACAGTCTCTCTTTCTGTCTCTCTCTCTCCCTTTCACCCCCACACACACACAGGTACACACACACACACACACACACAAGCCTTATACAGCTAAATGGCGGCAGTCTGATTAAGCCGGCCATTCCACCTCCCGCTAGTGCCACAGTGCTGACATTTGAAAAATCAAGACGTATCACATCCTAAAGGCGGCAGGGCAGCGGAGACTTTATTTTAACACCTAAACTCCCTTTGCCCAATGAGGCACAATATAATAACACTTACCTTGATTAAAAGAACCCTTTATATGTAAATGGAGACTGGATTTTCCAAAGGGTCACGGCGACAATTCTGCCGACAGAGATCATTTCACTCCTTTAGTCCCTGCTTTTCTCTCTCTCTCTCTCTCTCTCTCTCTTATTCTGTTTCTCTCTGTCTCTCGCTCCTTTTCTCTCATCCCCTCCTGTCTTTGCTAATGGCGTCAGAAAAAAAAAAAATCAGGAAGCAATGTCCCCTAAAACAGCCACACAGAGACAACATTTGCTCAGGTTGGCTAATTCTTAATATACGGCTATATAATTTTGAGACCATTTAATTACGTAACACACTTTATGCTTCATGACCAATTACATTAATAGCTTAATACAGACGAATATTATCCTCTCTTGATTTGATTACACAGCCACACAATATGGTATATTTGGTACTTAATTATGGCCAGCCATTGAGCAGGGCTGCTGTGCCATAACAGAGGCAGCAAGGGAGGCGAGCATGCAGAGATGGAGCGAGAGGCCCGCTCAGTCCTCAGTTATTGTCTTCACATGGTTTTACCACTCTTGTTAATAAAGGAGGAGGGGGTCTCAGATCTACTTAACGGAATGACTGCAGCTTACAAGACTGGAGATTACCAGCTTACAGTGTCAAAAACATCTGCTGGGCCTTTTAACATGAGCTGCTCCAGGTTATATGGAGGTGAGGGCACCCATCGTACCCCAGCACCCTGAATGATTTATTTATTTTATGACCCCAGTAGTGGGGTTTTAAGAGACCTGCCCTGACAAACACGTGCATTTCAAATGAACTGACATGCAAAGGGGAGTATTGGAAAATGGCGCAGCTTTCAACCAATGAGACTGGTCATTAATCTCGGCCTTTGCTGTCCCTTTTTTTTTTTTTTTTTCTTTCTCCTCTCTCTTTTCTGTCCTCCTCCTCCTCCTCTTCCCCTCACCGGGGCCCTCCAGTGTAATTTCTTAATTGCAGTGTACTAAGGTGGAGGAATGCAGAGAGTGAGCATGCCTAGTGACCTTGCAGCGACCTCTCCCCTCCTATTACAGCTTCTAATCCCCTAGGGGTTCACATTACAAAGCAGGTCGGCCCAGACCCAATCGCAGACCCAGGCCCCCTGGCTCCAGCAGGACCCCCTGCTCTCTCGCTTGTCTCTCCCCAAGGTCCAGGCCTCTAGACCAGCTATGTTCCCATACTCCAGCTCCTGGCTCCAGGAACAACCCCCCACATCTTGCTTTTTTCTTTCTGATTACAACAAACAGTCCATGTGAAAAGCCAAACAGTGGCACTGCTGAGCCAGCTCTGTGTCCTGGGTCCTGTCACAGTATGAGAGATGCCAGCATGCTGAGGTCTCTACACATATGAAGTGGAATCCATCTTAAGAGACATCAATACACCCCACCTGCTCTTCCTTTCTTTTATCTCCCTCTACTTCCTTTTCATCTTTTTCGACTTCCAAAAACCAACTCTCCATGCGTCTTAAGAGCAGTACTTTGTTTTGCGTAAAATGCTTTCATTCAGGGGCGGAACCAAGCCTTTAATGCTCGCTGCCTTGGTGATGCAGCTTAACCGAGTCCTAAATTATTTAATAACTTCTTTAAGGGGTTTTAAATCAAATATGTTCACAGAGGCACGTTCCCCTGAGAGAGCGCCTATTCGGTTTGTCACTAAAGTCAGCTGGGGAATTGACTGTTCCACTTGTAAGAGTATTAGCACTTCTCCACATCAATATGGCTGGTTGATTTTCCTCACATCCTCCAGGACTTCAGTGTCTGTGGATGACTGAGGATCATTTTCCAACCTGAGACCTGACCACAACGCTATTGGGCATTGTAAACCACTCACCATAGCCGAAAATAGCCCACTGCAATAATGTCTCCCTTTACTTGTCGAAGCTAAAAACGCCGCACAGTGTCATAAAATCTGCTCCGCTCTTTGTTGTTGAAGTTGTTTTTTAAATTGAATTAAGGTCTGTTAATGGAGACAGAGCATGTCGAAGCTGCAGCGAGAAAATGGTTTTAATGACGGCGAGTTGAGTTAGTTTCTCCTCTTTCTTGTCTTCCTCTCAGGTCTGCCAGGCATGCCAGGGGAGTACGTACCTCAGAGCGGTCCTATGGGCATGAGCATGGCCCCGCATACTTACACCAACCCTCATCAGATGACCTCTCACCCCTCCCAGCTCCGACACGGACCCCCTCTCCACGCGTACCTGCCCGACCACCCCCACGCCCACCACCCACATCACCACCCCCGCCACGCCATGCTGATGCATGGAGGACCCTCGTCGCACCCAGGAATGACCATGTCTGCACAGAGACCCCCTTTGCTCACTCCCATTGACCCCAGTACTGGAGGACAAGGCCTGGATATCCATGCCCAATAGTATAAGGGAACTTTGCTACCACGACAACAGCAGCTACTTACAAGAAAACAGTTTTCAAAAAAAAAAACAAAAAAAAACGAAAGCAGCAGCCCACAATAAATCCTATTTTGAGGCTATTTTTAAGAATAAAACGCGAACCCTTTTGACCAGAATTTGACACTAAAGAAACAGAATTCCAGATGAGCTGTGATAATTCTTCTTCTTTTTTTTTTAAAGACTTGTCAATTTTGTTACTTTCATCCAAACGGAGGACCAAGCTGACAAGAACACTTTGTAAAGTCTTGGGCTTTTGGTAAAGATCAACAGAGGGTGTTTTGACATACACGTGTGCAAAGAATGGACAGACGCACACACTCGAAAAACACACACTTTTCGCACACACGCTCACACACCATCATAAACATGTTCAGTACACTTTCATGTGACGCCCTCAAACGCTCCTAAAATAAAATCACTCTGGAAGATTTAAAAAAGAAACAACAGAAAGACTCCAAGAGTTATAACTACTGTAGTATAAAAAGTATAGATAAATAAGTTAAAACTTGTGCATTTTTCGTTGATCACATGGTTTATGTTTCCTGATCTAGTTTTAGAATTAAAGGTTAACCTTTTCTCTCTCACACTGTGTGTGCTCCTTCCTGGAGGAGAAACTGTCTCGCAGCACAGCACTATAAAAGAAAAAAAAAGAAAAATAATAAGAAGATGGAACATCTCAAAAAGGCTCCAAACCACAGAGGGCAATCAGGTCCTGCCCCCCATAAGAACAGGGCATGATGGGAAAAGGCTGCTAAATGACACCGGATCTCTCCAGAAGATTCAGTTTGGACATTTGTCATGCCCCTCTTTTTTGGTTCATGAATGAATGTTGCCCTGTAGGTTTTAAAGGAAAAAAAAGTTCTTTGTTTGAATTGCCCAAGCACTGGATTGTGTTGGTTTTATACATTTTTATTTTAATATTATTTTATTTTTTTGTACCCTGGACTCTCGTTGGTAAGAGCCGATTGAAGGAAGCTTAACGGTGGAAAAGCAACATCCCACAGCGCTTCTTCATCTGCGGATCAACATTCTTGCCATAAGGACAATACT
The DNA here is from genome assembly GCA_029822935.1 of Naso vlamingii. Classification (NCBI taxonomy): domain Eukaryota; kingdom Metazoa; phylum Chordata; class Actinopteri; order Acanthuriformes; family Acanthuridae; genus Naso; species Naso vlamingii. Next base: position 10,817,249 of record JAPQLA010000007.1, on the reverse strand, counting down.
GACACAAACGTTGATTCTGTGGCACTGGAGAAGCTTTTGATGGTTGATGCACCAAAAAACCTAAAACTTTAAAAAAAAAAAAAAAAAAAAGAAAAGGAAAAAAAAAACTTAAATTATGAACTCAATGCTTTTGGGGGGAAAAAAGCTGAGAGAATATTGTAACAAACTTCGTACAGAGTTCAGTCTATTAATTGTTTCATGTTAGATATTCTATGTGTTTACCTCAATTGAAAAAGAATGTTTTTGCTAGTTTCAGATCTGCTGTGGCATTGATATTGTATGTCCATGAATTCCTTCCTTTTTCAGCACGTGTTCCTCACTAGATGATAAGATGCCGTCTCCCTTAAGCTTTGTCAAAAATACATTAAATACTTGTATGAGGACTGTGACGTAATGTTTAAAAGGTGTTCAGTCACAAATGCTGTAATAAATATTTCATTTTTGATTTTTGTTAGATTTTTGTGTGATTAACTGTTTCATAAACAGAATTTTTATTCATATTTCCATATTAATGGTAAAAAGGTTATTATTATTATTATTATTACTATTATTATTATTATTATTATTAAGAAGAGGAAGAAAATGTGCACAAGGGTAACATTGTTGCCTGTCAACAAATTCTTTTAATTTCATTTTTGCACTTAGCCAAAAGAAAGTCAAGTTTCTATTTTTCAGCACTTCATTTGAAATTGTTTGTTTTAAACTAGGCTACACATTTGGATATTGCAAGCCCTCTAAAATGAAAAAAAAAAAAAAAAAAAGTTGAAATATATCTTAACGTATCCAATTTATCCTAAATTCTAAATTATTGTCAGATTCAAATAAATGGTGCAAATTAGAGAGATAATTTACCAACAACTCATTAAAGTTTTAGACCAAAGGATTAACTTTCACAAGTGATGTGTAGATAAATTTAAAGATTTAAAGGCTAAATTAAAAGGCCAGTGTGGCCTCTTCTTCTGAAACATAAGGATGACAGTGGCAGAATAAACAAAAATAAATTACATTTTCTGAAGAAAATCTCTTTTATGAGCTACTTTAACTTTCTATTTAAAAAATCCCAATTTGCTATTTACAGAAATAAATATCAATTATTAAAATGTATGAAACAATGTTTGGATATTTCTGCCAATGCAGGAAAGTTTTACTTTTGAAATTGAAAAGAAAAGAAGAGAAAAAAACAAGTTATTTTACTTCACATGGATTCACCCTTCACTCTTTCCCTGGCGTTCAAACAATAGAAGAAGAATTTGTCCCCATTGTAACTGCTCCTGTAGTGAGAGCCGTGGCTGGCCCTGTCTGTGTGTGCTCCGCTCACTTCTGCCGTTTAGCAGCGCCGCCTGTCGGACGAATCTGGCACCGCCGTCCAGGAGATACACAGATCGGCTTTGATAGGCTATCTCCTCCGTCTTCTCTCCGTGCCTGTGTTCGCCCGCGGCCATCCAGGTTCTAGCCTTAAACCAGAAATGACAGCATTACTTCTGCTGAAATATTTTCTGTCCTTTACAGAGAAGTTTAAACACCAGCTTTGTCGATTTAAGGCTCTAGAAATGTTTGTTGTTTTTTTTCTATACATATATTTTTTGGTCTGAACGCTGCTTCTGACTTAGTTCCACGTGTGAATCAACAAACAGGCCTATAATACGTGACACAAAGTATGTTAATAATATTATCCTACATTTAGCCTAATTATCAGAACAATAGTGCAGTCCATGTAGCCTATGTTTTATTATTTGTAAATAGTGCACTAAAACAAACTGGCCTTCTGGGATTTTTATTAACATGTTCATCTGTTTATTTTTATTTTTTTAATGTAGCCCCCTGACAGTTTTTTCCCCTTTTTTTCTAGAAATTAAAAAAAAAAAAATCTCACGTTGGCTTAAAGTTGACCCGGTCTTCCATCAAACGATTCCGTTTAGCTTATTAATTTACAATAAATCTAAACTACCGTGAATAACATTTGATTAGTGTATTTTTTTATTTATTTTTTTATTCAAACACGTGTTTTCAACCCTTATTCGTGGTATGCAGAAATGTGTTTATTCACCAGCTGTAGGCCTTTTCATGTAGGCCACTTATTTTAGTATGATCCTGCTTAAAAAATGACAGCAATTTTTTTTTTTTTTTTTTAAGTGAGGATGGAATATGTTCGTGATTTAAATCACTTATGCAAACCAAATGTTTGCCGTATTGAAAGCACCTTTTTTTAAACTTAAAACTAATACTAGCAGTTTATTTCACATTGTATCTGTGAGCCTCCAGCGTTATTTCCTTGAGGTTATTTTTAGCGTTTGGCTCGAATGTTACGCAAGTTGTTTTTATTGAAAGTCCGGAAATAATATCTACACAGTTCATCTTTGTTTAATAATTTCTCTGCTCACACAGAGGACTGTTGGGCCTTAACCAGGGAGAAAAAACGAGATATTTGTTGGTTTTTCCACCAGAGTCTCGTTAATGAAGCATTTTCTACACTCAACTATTCAAAACCTAAAAGCCCTTTTTGTTTTTCTGGTGCTCTATTATTCTGTGGATAAAACGGAAGGAAGAAGCCCTCCGTTTTGTGCGGAGATTATCAGATGAAAAAGAGAGAAAACGTGAGGATTACTGTGGATGGAGAGGATTTTAATATTAATAGTTTTTTTTTTTCCTTTTCTTTTCGCCCTCCCCCCCTCCTCGCCCCCTCTTCCCCGATGAGACAGAAGGTAGATTGCCTCTGCTGCTTTCCTTTTGCCGATTCGGTGTGACAGGGATGATGGATGATCCAGCCGAGCTAAACAACTCCTCCCCTTCATCTCCTCCCTGTCAAAGCCAGTCCGTGCTGCTGCTGCAGGAATAAAATAAGGAATATATTCCCTCTGCACTGCTGCACAATGCAGCCCGCTCCTCTGGAAGACACTCACTATCGCCCGTGCAACAATATTAAAAGTCCACACACACTTTCCCCCGCTGGAGACACTATGTGCGTGCATGTGTGTGCGTTACAAAGGCAACATGTTAATAATGCTTATGTTATTGGCTCTCTGTGTTTTCCTCTGCAGAGCATCTGGTGAAGTGGGTGTATGATCTGAGAGAGACGACAACAAATGTGTATTTTTAGATTCGCGAGTGCATCTGCTGGCAGCGAGGGAGAAACACGTTTTTTTTTTATTTTGAAGTTGTGTTTGTGCTTTGTTTTTCTTTTAAATTGCTGATTTGGAAAGTGGTCATAAAAACGGACGCGCACGCGGGGGCTGAGTGTCCCTCGCTTTGCAGCTGGCTCTCCAAAATGGCTCTGGGAGACAGTTTTTAGGTTTTGTGTATGTAGGCCTGTGCGTGCGTGCGCGTGTGTGTGTGTGCGTGTGTGCTGTCCTCCTTTAAAAAAAAAAAAAACATTTCAGCAGTTTTCTCTCCTCTTGCCATAAGGTGTTTCTATGACTACGTTATGTAGGCCTGTGTGAGCGGGTCAGAGGCGGGGGTCCCTGGGAGAAAAGGGCCGCATTTGGCTGATCATTTATCAATGTCAACCGCATAATGATTCTCCCTGCAGTCCCCCTATTGATGAGGATAATTACATTAGCTCAGAGTGACTGATCAATAAAGCCCAGGGAAAATGGTTTATTATAGCACCACCGAAAAGGCTTTCTTTAGGAGGGGACTGGCTGCCTCTTCTTCTTCTTCTTCTTCTTCTTCCTCCTCTTTTTTTTTTTTTAAAAAAAGGGGGCAGGGTTGATCTGCACAGTCCCAACTCCAGAAAGATAATCGAGTGTGAGGCAAAACTTAATTTGGAGGCAGATTGTTTTAATTTGACCTCTAAACGCTATCTTTTTTCTTTTTTTTCCCCACGAGTGTGTTTCTTTCTTCTTCTTTTTTAAACTTATTTTTCTTTCCCCCTGCTGTTTATTGCTTGAAGTGATTATTAACAATCTCGCGCACAACTCACCAGCAGCATATAGCAACTCTGCATATATTTTTTGAAGTTAATCACACTTTGTTTTTTCTTCAAACAGTCCATCAGAATAATAAAAAAAAAGGCTTCTTTACACCCAGCCAGGAGCCTTGCTTTAACAGATTTAAAGCCACATGCATTCACACCTTCTTTTATATTTTTAAGGGCTTCTAGCTAAGCTGCAATTTCACATACAAATACTCTTTTTTCTAAATTATTTTTCCTGCATCTTGTGAGGCGGAAAAAAATGAACATTCAAA
>JAPQLA010000007.1:10369774-10385166 GCA_029822935.1 Naso vlamingii | reverse complement strand
AAAAAGGACTGAAGTGACATGCCATAAATATACACACAAATAAAACCAAAGATAATAGTTTGTTAGCGTCAAATCCAAAGAGTTCATTATTATTATAGATAGGAGCACATTTGAGGAAGTGCCATATGAAGAAGATGTAGGAGATGAGGACCAACAGATGTTGAATGTAATAAGGATAAGGTCAGAGAGATGAAAGTAAAGAAAGTTAGAGGGAAGAGGAACATGAAAGGGGATAGTTTGGGAGGATGGAGGAGCAGATAAAAGAGCCATCACAGAGGACAGTTAAAGATGAACCCATTAAAGTTATGGTGCGGAATAGCAATATCTTTTAAGCCCCCAGTTGTTGTTCAAAGTTAAAGGGTGGTTTGGGAGGAGAAGGTAATGGAAAGTCAACTCCAACTTAACCCTAATCAATTTGCTCAAAGGTCACAGAGTAGGAAAAATTAGGTCAGAGAAAGGCCTCACAACAGCTGTGTGAACTCCCATCCCAAGATCTCCTCTGGAAAAAGAATTCACCCCGTATGTCAACTGTGAAGCGAGTACAGATAACAGAAAATAAACATGATATCATTAACTTGCTGATTAAAAGGTATTTTTGAGCAAAATATCTTGGAGAGTAGATGTACATTTGATACAACAGTCTTTTTGCAGGTTTTTCTAAGATTATAATCAAACTACTTTGTTTTGATTATTTCATTTGATAACACTGACAAGTTTATCAGAAAAGGCCAAGTTCAAATCTATGTTCTTTCTTTTGGGAAGACTTTCAGCCTGTTGGTTCATACTATGACAGTCATGACATGTCTTGATTAAAGAACATTTTGTTCAAAAACAGCACAGCATAACTGTTCGACATGGTAACGCCTGCCAATGAAGAAGACGAGAGCAGATAAAAATGCGTCTCACTTTTTTATATTTCAGAATACTGTGACTCAAAGTTCAAATATGACTATAAAAAAATATTTTCAAGCTTTAACATTGTCTCAAAATACACCAATAAAATAAACAGACTTGTTCTGGACCCTGTCTGCCCTACAGAAACAAATTATTTAGTTAAAAGAAATAACAAGGGGTCAGGACTGGAATTCAGAATCGAGAAAAATTGCAAACATTAGCCTGTGGGTAAACAAATTTGTCAGGAAACTTTTACTGCCACCATTGATTGGTAAACAGAGTTACACAGAAGCTTGCCAAAACCTACTCTTAAATATTGAAATCTTGAAGTAATATTTGATTGTGATTATTTCGACTGATACTGCAATTGTGATACGATTTGCAATATTAGAGGGAATGATCATTTTTACATGATTATTCTTATTTTCACTGAAAAACAATTTAAATGATTATGGTATGACTTTTGCAGAGATCATTCTCTACCTAACAAAAAAGTTTCTTAAGTCTATATACATGATGTGAAGGTAAGGAAAACTCCAAAATTTAACTGTTTCAACTAAAATCATATTTTGACAGACACATTTCACTTTTACCAAATATTGCACCTCCCTGCAATTTTAAAACAGTAGCAAATACTTTTAATAAGCCTACTGCAGATTGCATCTTTGCAATAAAGAGATCATTGTGATAATTGCAACAAATATTTAAGTGTTAGAAAGACACTTAAGTCCTTAAGTGCAGGCTCTGGCTGCTACAGCTGCAGACCTATTTCTAACCTATTTCAAAACTAAAAATACCCAGAGAATTGAGAGAATCTCACACATTTCTGTGAAATGTTTCACTGCAGCGGAAGCTACAAACCAACGAACCTCTCTTTCTGATTTACCTGAGGTGGAATCTAATTTGACCATGATGTTGCTTGAGATTTTTTTTGTTGTTATTTGTAAAGTTTATGTCCAAAAAAGCCATTCTAATCTCACAACAGGCTGACTTTTATCTGATAACTGCAACAAAGAGTGATATTATGGGAAGCGGTGCGTGTGCATGTGCATGTGCACGTGTATGTGTGTGGGGGGAGTGCTGTCATGAGTGTCTGTAATTTCCAAAAATGGGTCTGATGTTCCCCACAAGGTCCAATTACTCAAGCTCAGTAGTTTCAGTGCTGTCTGTTTGTATCAAAGCTGATCCACATCTAATGGCCTCATCTAATCAAACACACAAGGCTGCATCCATAAACAAGCAAACAAAAACACTCCCACCACCCAAACAAAACAGTAAGACCACCATTGGGTAGCTTACATATGGCGCTTGTATAAACCCAGACTGCACCCTTGGGTGATGTAAGTGGGATTCTGGCTTATCTCTCAGACTTGAAACCAGCAGCACACTGGACAAGTGTCCTGCACAGCTGTACACATGTCTGCTGGCGCTACTTATGGGACTTCTTCAACAGCACTTCACTGTCAGTCCATCTCTCCAGCTCTCATTTTCAGTTCTCAGTCACTCACTCTTAAACTCAGTCTGGCTGTGGCCTCTGAGGGAGAAAGGATTAGGAAAAGACTAAGTCAGGGATCTAGGAGTCTATCTTGGACCTTATCCCAATCACAAGCATAAGCACTAGGCAATGTTAAGCACTAAAATTGGTGAATATAGATTTAGCCTCGAGCCCATGTTGTTTCAGGGAGCACAAATCATTCACTGTGTACAACTCCCTTGTGTAGCAGGTGCAGAAATAACGTCATAGATCTGTTGATTAAAATATTCTTTACTCCTCCTTTAACACTGCACCCCAGAATCCTCTTTCATACAGACAAATAACATGCAAAAAAGATGTGTGGCATCAAATCCAACTTTTTGCAGCTTCTCTATTGAGCCTGATTTATGCTTCTGCATCAAATCTACGCCCCATGTAAGTGCGTGCCCTACACCATAGCCTACACCGTATGTTGACGTGCACCCCCTCAAAAATGTAACTACAAGTTGCAGCGACGTGGATCGTAAACACTGTGATTGGTCCGCTTGGTGGACTCGCATTTCCGGCTTCCTCTTCTATTCTACTACTCCACACTTTTTCTGCACACTCAAACATGGACCAGGTAGAAGAGAGACTGATCAAAGAAGTCCAAAACACGTGCATTCTGTACGACTCTTCATCGCCCCATTACAAAGACTACCAGATGGCCTCAAATTCATGGCGAGACATTTCCACAAACATTGGTGTTGGCAGGGTAACTGCAGAGCAATGCGGACATGTGAACGCACAAGTATATATGCTTTCAACGGCTTAGGCCATTTGCATAGCTTATGGCATAGGCTCCATGTGCAGCTGATGCAGAGGCATAAATAAGGCTTTAGACTGCAGCTGGACTCAGATCTGCATGGAAGGAAGAATTCTCTGTTTTGGGGCTGCAGATAAATCCTCTCCCCCTTCTAAAGAGAATGATAGAGTTAACTCTAGATGCACTGGCTCAGCAAATCCATGTGCCTTACTTAAAAATCAATAATGGGTTTAAAATGATATAGGAATCTTGAGGCTCAGCTGGCGTGTAACCATGGAATCAGATACCACTCTGAATTCATTACATCTGATGGTATCAATCCTTCTCCACCTTATTAGAAACCCCTCACAGAGAGGCTTTTCTTACTGTAAGTCTTTTAAATCTTCCTTGTTCTCTCTCAGACAGAGCCAGAGAACATTTCTGCCAAGTCAGAGAGGTAAAAATCGAATCCTGGTTGGAATTCATGACAAGACTAAGAGGTTACTGAATATAGAGTTAAAAAAGGGTCACATGCAGCTGCTTTGATAAAGACACGAAAATATGTGTGATTTAACGTGACTATTACTGAGAACAGCGACGTAAACATTTAAAAAAAGCTTAACAGATCATCTGTCTCCTGCATGTACAAAATGCTGCTGTTATGAAAAGAATGTGGCTTATTGTGCTCCTGACAGGAGGAATGTAAAACATTCCAGTATCCTCCATTCTCAAGCTTAAGCAAATGAATGCCACTTGTCCTCTCAATGCACCCCGGTAAACTAGATACAAACTTAGCTCAAAGCCTGCAGGATAAAAAAAAAAAAAGGGTGCATTTTTAATTCACTATGCACTGAAATATATATAAGTGGCAAATGAGGTATCAGTAAGCAGCACTGGGAGGTTGCATGTTCGAGGATATTTTTCTCTTTAAGATGATACATAGCCGCACAACCTTATCATGCATATGCATGTGTATAAACGCATTTGTACAACTTGAAATTGAAGCAACGCCCAGTTTGCTTATTGATTAAATGCCCGGCTTTAAAGTGATTCTGTCACGAGATTCACTACATGGCGTAAAGTGTAGTTCTCAGTGTGTTATTATAAATACATATATAGAAATATTAAAATTGACTTACCAAGGTTTCATGTCTCTGTGACAAAGGGGAGGGGTCTGAAATTTTCCTCCCCATTCACTTGAATTGAAAAGCTACAAGCTGAAATATAACGGCTTAAAAATGAAAGTTTCAAACACACCATGACATTTATACATTAAATAACCTGCATGTCAAATGGTCTGTTTCTGTTTGTTATTTCAGTGCTTAGTATTTGTGTAATTATCATTTAAAAAAAAAAAAAAAAAATAGATCTGGTCTTTCAGTCTTTAGAGATTCATGCGCACTAGCTAATACAATCACTTGTCGGAAAAAACAAACAAAACATAACCATTCCAAGAAAAAAAAAAAAAAATATATATATATATATATATAATAAACAACTGGTATTGAATAGGCTCATCAAATTGTATTAATTGTTTCATTCCGATATTTATAAGTGCAATTCAATTGAATGGGGAAGAAAATTCCGAACACCTCCAGTTTGTCAAGGAAGCATTGAACCTCGGTGAATCAATTTTAATATTTGTTGAACACATGGAAAACTAGACTTTACGCCATATATTGAATCTCGTGACAATATCACTTTAAATGTCATCAGCCGGCTGATTTAATTGGCTGATTTCAGCCTATATCTGACTAACTGGTATTGGCATTCATATCGACTGATAAACGCCGATGTGAACACTTTTATTTTTCCTAATAAAGTGCAGGCAATGTGTCTTGGTTTTACTTGTGCTATTTATCCAGTAGAGGGCATTTGCTTGCCTTCACAGCAAGTTTATAACGACTTTGTGAACCAATGACTCTTTAGTTTTCATTCATTCATGTTAACAGTAAAATGTTCTGCCTCCAAATCATATCTTCGTCACGTGTTTGAACCATATTTGAGAGACAAAAAAAAGGTTATCGGTTTTTAGATAAGTTTTAACAATTCAGTTGACCGATATATCGATTATCAGAATTTTTAGTCCCCAGTATCAGCATCAGCCCCCAAAAATCTTTATCAGTCAGGCCCTTAACTCAGTGAAATTATATCTTGAAATTCATAATAAATGGCATGCCAGACATAACGCAAAATAAACTTAAATGTATTATGTGTATGTCAGTAGATAGAATGGATGTATTAAAAGTTCTATTTGGTCTACAGATGGGGGAGAGACTCAAGTGTTAAATGTTTGTTTTTCTAAAGTAATTCAGCATATGCTGTGTGCTTTGTAATCTAACTTTGGGGCAGGAAGAAGAGAGCCAAACAAAATATTTACTATGCAAGCTGTAAAGGCTTTATTAAGCGTAATCGATTTTCACAGACTTGTCTCAATTACTCACAGGCGATTCACTTTCTTTCCCTGAGCAATAAAAACAATATTCTATAGTAGAAACTTGGTTTTTGAAAAAGAATAATATGATATTTTCTGTTTTACTCATTCATGCAGAGGGATACTGAGGGAAACCAGGGCCCATATTAAGTCTTGATTATGTTGGCAGCAGAAAGATCCATTTGCAAGGTTTCCCACAGGAAATTATTTAGCAAAGGTGGGAAGCCACCCAGATCCTGAGAGCTACATCCTACCTTTTTCCCTGAATCTTAGTCTCTCCTTCCATAAAAGTTTATTGTGCACTGCAACATAAACACAAATTAAGTAATGTTCAATTACTGGTGGACAAATTCAGTGACATTAATCCTTACTTGGCAATACTTAAATTCTACTGTGCCATGGAGGAGTTGTGTTTGTGCCAGAGGTCCAGAACTCAGCTTTGCCAGAGGCAGTGATGGTAATAGGTTTTTCGTGTAGTGTGTCTGCAGGACCCACGGTCAGTTGAGTGGGTTTCAGAGAAATTAAGTTGGCACCCAAAAAAACATGCGATTTTTTTTAACTTGCATTTGATGTTACATGACTATAATTATGGCTCTTTTCACGTATGATGAAAATGCTTTTTAAAACTAAACTGATGAAATCCTATATCTATGTAGGAAGTCACATCTAGAACTTGAATTATCAGTTGGAGACCCTTCAGTCAACTGAGATTCCTCAGACTGAGCAGTAATTGATTTTGTCAGTGTGCGTTAGAGGCTTACAAAAAAGGCACAAGGATGACAACACATGTAACATAAAATGGAAATCTTACAGGTAAGACATTAAACTCATGTCGGCCGATATAGGAGTTTAGTGTGGCATTGAACTGAGGAAAGGGAAAGAATAGTCAAATTTTCATACTGAAGAGCCAAATCTGATGAGTTGGGCCCTCATCAGATAATGACATGTTTGACTACAAAACTCAAACAAACAAAACAGTGAATCACCTCTACGGTTTCATCATGGTGTGTGCTTGCGCGGCAGATGGTTGAATATCACTGAGTCAGGTTCTGTTGGATGTCTCTGCCTGTTATGAGGAAGTTTCTCCTTGTGACTGTTGCCAAGTTCTTGCTCATTGGGGAAATTGTTGGCAATTGTTGGGTCTCTCTAAATTACAGAGTTGTCTAGTGTGATTTGGTGCTATATTGCTGATGCATTGAGACAAGCAAACCATTCATACTCACATTCACACCTCAGGTAATCTAGTGTCACCAGTTTAACCTAACCTATCTGTATGTCTTGGGACTGAGAGAGGAAGCAGGAGCACTCCGATAAAACATGCAAACTCCACACTAAGACCTGGTTGGAACCCAGAACCCTTACTGTCAGACGACAGTGTTGCCTTCACTGACGAAAAGGGAGTAAAATGATGGAGATACTGAATACTGAAAAACGCAGATGTTTATACAGAATATCTGTGTGCAGACATGGACATGCATAAATATGTACATTGATCAGCTTTGCTGGCAAAGGCAGACATTTTATTTATGCAACACTTGAGGTACTAGACATATTTCTGGCCATCAAAGTACTGGTACTTGTAAATCAAGGCAATAAAACACATTCACACCAAGAGGTGTAGAGGATATGTCTGTCTTAACCTCAACAATAAATGACTCCCCAGATAAGCTTGTATATAACGAGAAATTCACTGGATATAAAACATTTTTCACTGTCCTGTACAGATGAGGTTTTCAACCCTAACACCACATCATTTTATCAATTAAAAGGGAGACGAATAAGTGAATAAATTAGACAGACGCTTCCACAGTTTAGGGAAGGATCGACTTTATGCCAAGCAACACACAAAACTATTGGTTCGTTTTTTTAATTCCACAACACAGAAGAAAAGCACCTGACTCATGTTACATTTCAAAAACTCAAGCACAGCACATTAATAACAGTAATAGCTTTCCAACCTTCACTTTCCATTTTAAATTCTCCTTCCCAATAAAGGCTATCAGAGGTTAGGACCCTTGAGATCTTTCCCTCCCTTTCTTCCCCCTCTGTCTCTTTCACTATAAACGGCTCCCTCTCTGTCTCCTTCTATCCCAGTGTAAACAGGGTTCCACTAATCAGAACTGCGTAGTCCCCCTTTCCATCAGTTGACAGTATTAATGCTGCAAGATGCACTCAACCTCAAATTTGTCAATAAAATAAATTGCTTTCATCCATGAAAATATGGTTGATTTTAAGCTTTTGGCCTTGTAACTATATACGGTCAAATTTTCAAAGATATTGATTGAATATTTAATTTCTGTTGATTAAAATTTTGTGATACTTATTTACTCGAGTACAAAACACGCAAAAACAGATTTCTATTCTACATTTTCCTTTTTAACTGTGCACAGTAATAAAAAAATTACAGTACCCAGAGTCCTAAAATATGCCATCTGGCAGCATTTTAGCACTATGTTTTTACACTGCTTGATACTTTTTGCAGATGTACCAAAGTTTTGTCAGCCAAAGAGATGATAAATTGAACTGAAGAGATGAAGCCAGAATGATTGTGTAGTGTCGATTTTCTGGCCAGAACACACTTTGGTAAGTCCCTGAATGCTGATTTTCATCCAACAGAGAGCAGATGAAAGTGTAGTGTGTACGCCAACACAATATGAATTCACCTTCAACAAAACATTTTTAAGTTCCAAGCTAAAGTTAGATATAAGCTGCTACTGTTTACATAACCATCAATATCACTAAAGACTTTTTCCTGTGCTCCCTTTTTTTTTCAATGTCCTTATTTTCCCTGTCTAGGCTCGTGAAAAAACAAACATTTTCATTGAGAGAAGGGAAAAGACCTCTGCACTGGTGAGAAACCTCACTGCATTAATCATCTTATTCCCCCGGCTCGTAAGTAAACAAATCACCCAATCAAGTGCACTTAAGTCAAACAAAGACAGGTAAATAAATCACTTGCATTCTGTTTTCTGCCTGTGTAAAGGCCTTAAAGACAGACTGCAATGGCCACTGGGAAGAACATTACCAAGCTAAATTAGAGAATTTTCATCAGGGAGTAATGTGCCTTATGGGAAGAAATGTGTTCTTTCGGCAGCACAGTCAAGAAATGTGTTGGATCTGGCAAACACGTAACAATCAACAACTTCATGTTTGTAAGTGAACAACAAGTAAATGATTTGCTTCACTTGAGCAGTCGAGACATTTCAGCAAAACCAATCACAACATCAAGCTTAAACTTAAAAACATGCAAGTATGGTAAGAAATGAATGTGGTAAAGAATATGGTTAAGCCGGAGATTAATTTAGACCAAATATTGGATTTGTTTACTGTAATTTATTCATCACAGACAGAGAATAAAATCTGATTTCCGAGAGTATGAAGTCCACAGAAGCAATATGAAACAAACAAAAGTCCTTGTTGGTTAATTACTGATTGGGAAACAATGTACAGAAAAAGAAACGAGAGAGATAAAGCATCACAGCTGAAAGGGAAGTCATATACTGCAAAAGGGATCCCATCTTGCCAACATCTTTAAAGTTGACAAAAGAAAGCTGTCAGACACCAAACAGTCCAGAACACTGACTTTGACTTCATCGATGCAATGGCCAAAGTTGGCTTCTGCAAGTCTATGTCAAATGCAGAAAATTCATTCAAGATTGAGGACTTGAATTAATGATCTAATGAGTGTTTAAAACGTCATCTAGGAGAGATACTTTTAAAACATAAAAACAGAGAAAAACATGTAGTTTCCTCGGTTAACTTCCCTTACCCTAAGATCACTGCATATATAAAATGCATTTATTATCATCGTTTACATCCACATCAATGTTGGGATGAGAACTCCAAAGGATAAAACAATAATGTATCCTCACAGGACCAACACGCTCAACAGCAGCTGTCTGCTTTTACAATTTATCTGGCAATCTCTTGACCTACAAGGGGACTGTTATTGCCTCCAATTTGCTGTAGCAGACTGAGAAAATGGCTTTATGAAATGTCTGGCATTATAATACATTAGCACGACATTTTGCATCAACCAGAGCTTGTCAATTCATTGTGAAGTTAGAATGAACTCTGCTGAAAGAAGCCTTGTTTTTCAAACTGAAAAAATATTTTTCCTCGTATGAGCTATTTGTACTTGTCATATCTTCAGAGGCAGTTTAAATGCTGTCAAATAAAATGTGTTGGAAGTCATTTGGATTTAGTAACTAAAGTTGCTTATTAAATGTTTAGTTGCAAAGTCTCTGCGTTTGACAAGAACGGAGCATCAGCTAATTATATGGATGGATGGCTTTTATAAGGTTGAGGCTCTTCACTCTTTTATTACAGCTCGCTCTTCCTTCCTCCTCCCCTTTGCTTATTCCCTTCATTTCACACTGTGAGGAGGGGTCTGGGGTACAAGCTTTGTTTGCACAAAACAAAAGCTGACAACACAGCAAAGATTACTTTTACCAGGTACACAGGGGACTGTGTTGACGGGGTTTTTGCTCCATTAGTGAGCCAATACATATGGTCAGAGAACACAGTATGAAAAACATGTGTGATGCAGTTCTCCTCTCGAATAATTACCTCCTCAATGATCCCTAAGTGGCCACATCACCTCATCTCCCTGGGCCATTCCCTGCTGTTGCGTGCCATCAACACTTTCACAACATTCAGAAAAACAACGGTGCATCCCGGCAAGGAGGACAAAAACAAAACGTCAGGTTAAGAAGAACCGCGTGAAGCTCTGTTATTATAATGACCAGCTGGGACTGTGTCCACACTTCATGTATTAGATCAAAGACGACTTCTTTACGTGAGAGCTCTTTGTTTTCCAGTCTACATATTAAACTGTGTGCCCTAAACACTCTCCTTTCACCTGAATTATTGTTCATTCTAAGATCAAGATCACTTCCCCTTAAGAGTGGTTAAATTTAGATACACTGTAAGGATAGGAAATTACCAATACACCACAAAGTTGTTGTGGTGTGAATCACTGTTGAATGAATCACTGTTAACAAACTAAAACTATCGGCCTGAAATTACAGCTCACCACAAATAACTGCCTAAAGTCAAATATATTCTCTGAGCAGGTGCAATGAAAGAAAACCCCCAGTCCCTTGTTTCATTTCTTCCTACTTCAGATCCCATTTCTCCAGTGTAAACCTCATGTCCTAGACAGTTTTAAAAGGAGTGGGGCTGCACCAACAGCAACAAAAGAGAGAATGAAGAGTTAGAGGGAGCTGAGGGGAGTCTTCAAAACCACCAACCATGCGCTGCTACCATCACACCAATAATCAGATTCCTGCTAGAAAGAAAGGCACCATGCTGCTTCTGCTGGAAAACAAGACACACACCCAAGACAAAAGCAGTGGCAGCTGAGACGCTCACAAGACTGTGGCTGATGTGTGAGGAGATCAGGCAGCAAAATTGTAGGTGGGTTTTTTTTTTTTTTCTCTTCGTGAACCAAAACGCTGCCTGGAAAGAAGGCAAGCAGACAGTAATGGACAGTAAAGGGTCTGATGGAGGAGAAAGATGACAGACAGCTTGGCTTTGGTATAAAAAAGCACTGAGAAGAGAGCTGTCAGAACCACTGGGGCTTGTACTCATTTCCCAACATGCGCACACACACAAACCCACACTCACATTCTCTGTAGAGTGGATAAAACACCCTGGTCGTCTCTTCAGGGGGAGGCTTTTGTAATGCACAACGGCGCACAGCCCACTGTCCACCTGCAGAGCACCTGAGCCTTTCATCTGTTCCGTTCCACCTGCTGTGTGCATCTGTGTGTGTACGTGAGTGTGTGTGTGTGTGTGTGCTCTATGAGAGAGCGAGTGAAAGAGATATCAGAGTCCATGCATACCAGGTTATACAGCTGCCTGATTTCATGTCTTTAATGTCAATGGGATTTTCTCACAAATATTTTTCTGCTTTCCATGTCCAAGTGCTTGGTGGAAGAGCATGTCTGAGCACACATATTGCATATAACAGCCCAACAACTATTACAATAAACAGTTTTATTTCTATTACTATTACAAAATCTGTCTGTCTGCTACCAGGCCTCACGGTAGTGTCGCAGACGGAAATACAGTTTGGTCTAATATCAGTCTTTCAGTTGCAAATCAAGTAGACTATGGCAAATCACTTCAAAAGGTCTGTTGTTCTTATAAAGCCTGTAAATTTAAAATTCAAACTAGACGGGCAGTTTAAAACAATTTCCCCCTCGTTGAAGCAAATGTTGGAATAGAAGTGACAGCCCTTGTGTTTGCCGCCGTCAATCCCTGCTAATGATTCAAAGCTTTCAAAAAAGCTTGCCATTCCATCTTTTTAACCTTGTCACTTTGTTGTCTGCCCCTTGTTTCTCTTACCTTAACGGTCTTCATTAGTCCCCCCCCCCATCCCTTGGTTGAGTTCAGGTTACTCAAGCGATGAAGCCTTTCCCAAGACTTTAAGGAACCCTCATCATAACCAGGAGGAGACTGGAAACAAGTTTAAGGGGGAGGCAGACATGATAAGAGGGAGTGAGGGTGAAAGGAGAAGATAGCTCATGTTTTAAAAAGTAGTCTGGCCCAAAATTTAGCTGAGCCTCTGCAAGAACCCAATTAGTCTAGATAAGGACTGCCACAGCACACTGATACAAAGAGGTTTCACTATGGATGGCACGCACGCACGCACACATGCATGCGTGGACGCACAAACCCCAACAGGGACTGTGGTATTAGTGTCGTGCTGATGTATCTGGTCCTGCGTGAGTAAGCTGTACGTCTCTGCTCTCAGTAACTACCGGGAGGTCACCATCAGTCACTGTTGCTACACTGGCCCTATGAGGAGCCAACAGAAGGCAACATTCTTCACAACAGAGCGCGGACCACCCACACAGAAATGCCAGGCTAATCCTCATTAGCAAACATTTGTCTCAGACACCCTGAGATGCTTAAAACAGTTTTTAATCGGTAAGATGCAATCCGAAAGTCAAACCAAACCAGAACAAGAAAATGTTGAAAAATATGAGTCACAAAATGAGCTGAACTTAAAACTGCATAAATTCATAACTTCCATCTCGACCGGCATAATTTTCACCTTCACTCCCATCAAAATGATAATGTAATACTAATATCGTTACAGGCTGGCTCTGTCCGATAGCAATAAATTCCTCCTACCAGCAGTTTTAGAGCTCAGTTATTATCTTATTTTATCTGGTTAGTTAATTCTATACCAAAACAAAAACAAAAAAAGTTAGCAAAAATGAAACAAAATTAAGGCTGGGGTAGGCAGCTTCTGGCAACATAGCATGAGACTACTAAGTAAATAACTCCACTGCAACCTCCCCTCCCTGTTTTTGCTCTGGCTCACATTTTCTTTTGCTTGTTGTCGCTCTCTCTTTTCAGGCCAGTTTGCACCAAAGATTTACGATGAGACGAAACGGCTGCAGGGAAAGTTGCGGCAGTGTAGACTTGTCCATCTAAGCTCTACTCAAGGCACCTTAAGGTGCCACCTGTTACTCAGCCTGTCGAGTTGCCAGATGCCAGTTTTAGACACATCACATGTTTCAAGAGCCAATCAGCTTGTAGCAACGTCACCTGTCACTAAGAAGTGCAGTTTGGAGCAGCCAATAGGAACAGGTGCTTTCCGAAAAGACTACTGATCGGCCGAAAAGTGCCCATTTCAGTTTCGAAAGCCTGAATACAGAGCCAAGGAGAGGTGCAGAAGTCCAGTGTTCCTTCAGACCACCTGAATCACAATAAAGGGAAATGTGGAAATTTTGCCCAATGATACCAAGAATGAATTTCCAACTCTAGCTTTACAAAAAATCTTATAATATAACAACGTCTTGTAACATTCTTTTAAAGCCATGTTGTTTGCTGGCATCAGACCTTAAGTCTGTCCTCAAATGTGTCAAGGAAGAGCAATTAAAACAATCGTGAGCAGTTAAGGCACTAGTGAGCAGTGAAGTGAGACAACTAATTGGTCAACTAATTGACTGACTGACAAAAGCAACAACAATCCAACTGTTACAGATGAATATTACGAACCTAAGCTCTCACATTGAGAGAAAATGTTGAAGTTGTCCCTTTGCTCCTTTTTTTAAGAGATTCTGACTGACAAGCATTTATGTATATTCTACCCTTGAACTTACTTTGTGATACAGTATAAATATGAAATGTGTTTTATAACGCACTATGAATAACTCCTCAGTCCTTATAAATATTTATCTATGTTCTCTCATTCCTGCTTCTATCTTGACTCACAAGGATGGGCTAACCTTGGCAAACACCCACCATCTAAAATGTATAAACATGAATACCAGAATTCATACTGATATTTTTGTGGACAGAGCAGCCAAGGTCACAACTGATCTGACTTTCTGTTTGGCCTGAGCAGCTTAATATACCACAGAGCTGTAAGATCTACTCGCCCATCCATCTCAGCACGTAATCAATAGCCTCGAGACCCCCATGATGAATGGAGTGAAGTGGAAAGCACATTACAAAAACTGGAGTGGTAACTGTGGAATCTGTATTCCTCATGGCCCTGGAGAAAGCACTGATACTGGGCTCCGATACTGAACATGTTTCTGTGACAGAAAGTTGAAGATCTTTGCCCCTCTGGTATAGAAGGCTCACTGGTGACACATATACACAGTGACATACATCACTTGCTCCAGTTAAAGGTATTCGACTTAAAAAATCCCTGTGTATTGTGTGAAGAACATTCTTTCAACTTGATGTTGTTCCTCTTTCAATTGAATTTCTAGTTTAAACTTCGAGAATAAACAACACAAACACAAAATCAATAGATACAAAAAAAAGATGCACAATAACCAAGCCAGTTCTCTGCATATCACATAAGACACAGTCTGCATGTACAATTCAACATGTAAACCAACCCACGAATTACATGCCTGAATAAACACTTTGTGCATGAATACCTCCATAAATATGGATGCCCACATGCTTCCCACGTGGAAATTCACGTATTAGCATAAAGCCACAATGAGTGTGTTTACATGCACTCAAGTATCCATGTTATGATCACATTTTTAGAGTATCAAGGTAAGACACTATGCCAGTTTTGAGAGATGTGGATATTCTACCTGGATTCTTCCAAGACACAAATGGACACAAATTCTTTTTCTTTTCTCAAATTCTGTGTTTTCCATTTAAATTTTTCTCTACTTTACTTTAAGAAAATTTTGCTATCAGAGTGTGATCATGTTGTGGAAAAAGATTATATAAACAATTCAGTATTATTAAAAATTTAATGAATATCAATGTCTCTAATGTATCACAACATTTTCACTGTGTTTTATCAAACAGATGGGGAAAGTGAGTCTCACAGAGGCTACTCTCACATTCAGGCAACGCCCTTCCTTGTTTAAAAAGCTTAACCAGAAATGGGCATATCTTCTTCATCTTGTCCAGCAGAATGTCTGACTCTGAGCAGGACTCCACAAAGTCTTCAGCGAACAGTAGGTTAATTTATTATCAAATGTGATGTCCATGTTTCCTGACCTGCTTAAATCATAGGGCCCCAGATACTGTGAGAACCATGTATACAGGGATATGAATACCCACATTTCTCATTTTCTCATCCATGTCAACATCATGTTCCCAATAAAATGAAAATCGGGATACGGCTGAAATACAAGCATTGTAGTGCATATATAAACACACTCAATGAAGCCAAACACATAAAGCATGTGTCAGTGATGGATAACAGACCAACATGTCTTAAATCAATAAAGCAAAGTTAGAGGAAACATGAAGATGGGATTTTTCCTAAGATCATCTAGAAACCAACAGATGGCACTTCATGTCCTTCA
>JAPQLA010000007.1:10137001-10148908 GCA_029822935.1 Naso vlamingii | reverse complement strand
GACAGAGTCAACTGGGAGACGCACATCCAGTGTCTCGTGATACCATCTCGTTGCCCTCGACACCAAAGCATCACTCTCACAACAGAAGCAATACACACAGGCAACACACTCTCTCACACGATGATTTAACCTCCCGGACTGCAAACCCTACAAAAGGGACTTGAAAAAAAACAGACGCACACATCTGACCCACACTTTCCTACCACGCCTACAACCGTGTGTGTCTCGGCCCTGAACGGGTGTCCCGTTGGACAGCGGCAGCTCCGTGCTCCATGGACAGCTCTTACACTGCAGGAGGCTACAACTGCTCCGAACTTTACTCCAAAATGGCCGGCGTCATGACCCTAGAGACTTCAAACTCTCATACAGAACTATTGTGGTACCCGTGGGGGATTATCGTCTACAGTACACTGTCCATACCTGTGTTTAGTTTCTGGATCAGTATGTTAATTATCGTGCTTTCCACTGCTGTCCGTAGAAACAACAGTTTCTGGGAAGTGTTTTGTGATTTGTCTTGTTTTTGAGAAGTGGGTGTTCTATGTAAATGTTACCGGGATTCCCCAAAAAATGTTATTTTTGTGATCTTACATCACACGTTAACAGTAAAAAAAGCAACCTGGAATCAATTTTAGAGAAGTGAGCAGACAGAAAGCATAAGGAAAATATACCAGCATGCACTGCTTATGCTAATGTGATAAGCTCATTGTACAAAGGCTTGTTTGCAGTGCAGGCACAGTCATGCTATGATCCTCTCATCACATCGGCCTCCTCTAAGCCTTATTACAAACAGTACATAGATGACAAAGCAAAATAGTACATTGGGAAAAAAAATGTGATGCAGGAAGGTTATTGTTCTAAAGGGCAAAGCTGAGTAAGGACTGACAATTGTAATTTTTTAAAAAAAGCAGTTGACAAAGCAATGTACAGACCCAATGAAGGATGTAAATACTTGTTCCCGATGAGCCAACCCCTGCGGCCTTGTTAGTGCACTGATCCTGTTTGTACTTTGGGTTTGGTTTATGTTTTAGAAAGACAAAGACTGAGAATCGCTCTGAGCTGTACACACCTGAACTGAAACTCTGTCCCTGTCTTCCTGTTCTATTTCTTAAAAGCAGCCATAGTTTTGACACCGTGAAGTTCAGGTCACAGTGAATTCACGCTGCAGGAGAGAGGTCCCAAATAAGTTCGGCAATATTTGAAATCGGATGTTACTCTTTATTCGTCCTGATGTTTGCCAAAAGCTGGTTATGAAAAGTCTGACTTGTTCTGTCATTTTTGTCTGTGTTGCAATATAAAGAAGCTGGTGTTCTTTCTGTTCACTCTCTAAATCACCACTTATTGTTTGTGGAGCAAGTATTGTCAGTCAATTTGTGGGAAAAAAAAGTTTGTGCACACAATATGAAAAAAAACAACTGTTGTACAAGCATGATTGAGACATGTCTGCTGTTTTTGTAAATTCTCATTCGAGTGGCATTAGGGCTGTGTACAGAACATCTCTCTCTTTCTCCTGTCTGTCACCTGCAGGTCCCACATTGTTTTTGTAAAGCTCAGGGAGATTAGCCGCCATCTTTCTCTTGTTTTTTTTTTTCGTTGTTTTTGTTTTTTTTGTATTTAGACCACTTTTCTCTGACAATTACAGAGGCTGTAAATAAACATTTGAATTTGCTATCCAACTGTGTGGCTCCGCTGTGAAGATAATTAACTATGAAGAGTTGCTGGTACAAGATGAAGTAAATAACTTCAGGGGCGATCCTCCAGCGCATTCAGAGTGTTGTTTCCAAGAGACTTGTGTTTACTTTTATTTTCCTTTATGTAACTCCTCCTCCCCTCCCCCTTTACTTTCCCCATTTACTTCACCTGCAGTGGTTAAAGGAAGGAAGTACTTCCTGCTCAGCATCTCTCGTACAGAATCTCTCTTTACAAATATAGATGCACGTATCAAACGCGTGCATGTAGAAGCGAAAACAGGCCACATGCTGTTTCCTGTCTTGAACTTGCACACTGTCTGACTCTCATTCCTGAGCTCTCAGCAGCCTTCATTTCTACGCTCTCAAAATCTGCATGTTTAAGATATTAAAACGATCCCATATGGAGGACATCAGCTTAACCTGCCAACCTTTCAGGGGTTTTTAGCAATTTAAGAAATATTGAGGACAGTACAGGGTATAAAAGCCTTTGGAAGCAACTCCTCATGCTGTGCCCATAAACACTCACCACAATGATAGAAGACTAATAAAATGTGGTTGAGTGGAAAAGTTCTAATGGGGAGCTCGGGGATTTGCAGGAATAAACAAAGCTTTCTGATCACAGTTACAATGGAAACTTCTCAGGTGATTTGCTGCTATGTGCTGTATTAGTGACCCACGAGGTCAAGTTTGATTGCCCAGTACCGGGAATAGTTTGTCAGAGTTGCTGCGGTAGGGCCTTTGGGGGCCAAGGGTCTGACGGATTGGCCAAGGTGGAACTCTCGGGGCCTTACGGTCTCTTCCTGGAAGAGGAACAATGAACTGACATTCTACCCTGCTTCCTCTTTCCTGGAAAAAATGGAGCATAAAGAGTTATTAATACCCCCCAGCTGATAATGGTGGTCAGCAGCAGAGAGTGTCTGGCCCTCGGAGCCGGTGGCTCGTTCTGAATGGGTTAGCAAAGGAATGCCCTTTATCTGTTTTCCTAGCAACTGCTCCTTGATCTCAGTGGAAAATGTCATGAGATCATGGAAAGAAGAAACCATTAGAAATCAGAAAAAGGAGGACCACAGTCCTTAGAGAGACTGACAGAATTTGCATCCAGCTACGCAGCCGTGTGACGTCAGCCAGAACCCTCTGAACTTTGTGTCATCTTTCAATATTACTGGAGAGAAATAGGGGAAAAGCAATATGCTTCAGTTTTAATAAAGTATGGTTCTGTGTCTGGGGCTTAAGGAGACATGGGAGGAAGCACCTGAAGCACCCTTCCATAGCATTTTGACATTTTGAGCAGCTCTTATCTTCAGCTCTTCTCCTTCAGCCACTTCTCAGTTGATTAACTCACTAAGAGAACTCTGTAATTAAAGACTTTTTTAATGGAACCAGTAATTAAAATTTGAGATGCAATCTTGTTGCCCTTGACACCAAAGTATCACTCCCTCAAGAGAAGCTTCACACAGAGGCAATGCACTGGAATCTTTTTAGAGAAGAGAGCAGAAAGTGAAAGAAAATCAACCAGCAAGCTCTGCAACACTTATGTGATAAATGCATCGTGCAAAGGCTTGTTATGGAGCCATGCAAGGATCCTCTCATGACGTTGGCTTCCTCTAAGCTGTATTACAAACAGTACTCAGATGACAAAGGAAAATAGTACAACGTCAGAACTAAATGTCAAGCTAGCAGGCTATTTCTCTGAAGGGCAGAGCAAAGACTGAGAATTCATATTTTTTTAAACAGTTTGTAAAGTAATGTTAAAATATAATAAAGGATGCGTAAATACTTTTTCCATTGAGTCAACCCTTGAAATCTTGTAGTGCATTGATCATGTCTGTACTTTGGGTTTGTTTTACTTTATAAAATGACAAAGACTGAGAATCGTTTTGAGCTGTACCTACGTGAACTTACAGTTGACAAGTGTTCCTATTCAACCTGTTCTTTTTAAAAACAGCTCTACTTTTGACAAACTTTCCCCTTTATACATGACTGCACCACTAAAAATTAAAACAGGAAGCTGATAGAAACATTAACAGGAGTTCAAAATTGATAAAAACAACAATTTCCATTATCCGGACAGTGCAAGGTGTAACAGTCACAACACACTGAAAGGTCTCTCTTTAAAGGAGAAGTTTGGGGGTTTTTTGCACGTTAAGCCTTCTAATGAGTATATTTATGATCATATACAATGTTCTACAGCATTATTATGACAACCAGCGCAGTCCTGAGAGCTGGAGCTTGTTGCTGATGTCACCACTAGCTGAAAACAATGGAGGAGCATGTGCACTCAGACGATCCGTCAAAAAATACAATAAATGCTCATTTTAAAAGATGTGAAAGTTGAAAGTGAACCAGCAACAAAACATGAAGGTAAACAGTGATATATAACCCGGGAAACGGCAGTTTGCTTGTTTCATGAAGCAGCTGAAAGAGCCGCTTTTTACATGAAACCTGTTTTCTTAATCAGCTTGCTACTTTGAATAATGGGATCTCATGTTAATGCAGTTAGAAAAGTTTTGGTTGTTGCACTGTCAAACTACTGTCCATACAGTCTGATCAAACATACAGTCTTTATCAAACTGTAAAGCAGATTAGCTGATTTTGTGGGGGTAATATTCATATTTCCTTTCTTGCTAGGAGTTAAATGAGAATTACTTCTGTTCTATTAACATATAACTGGAGTCAGCAGCCACTTAGCTTAGCTTAACTTAGCACAAAAGCTGGAAACATGGGGTAACAGGCAGCCTTTTTCTGTCCTATGGTAATAAAACCTGCTCAACAGCAGTTCAACCCACACAAATACAGCTAAGCTATGCTAAACTAAGCCAAGTGAACCAGTCACTTTCTTCAGTTTCATATTTACTGACTGTAGGCTACAGCCATGTGAGGGATTTCAGTCCTATTATGTAACTCTCTGCAAGAAAGCAAGTAAGCATATTTCCCAAAAT
This sequence comes from Naso vlamingii, assembly GCA_029822935.1. Lineage (NCBI taxonomy): Eukaryota > Metazoa > Chordata > Actinopteri > Acanthuriformes > Acanthuridae > Naso > Naso vlamingii. The sequence continues at coordinate 10,144,281 of JAPQLA010000007.1, read as the reverse complement.
GTCCATCTGTTGCACTGCACATAAATTTACATTTTTCTTGTTGCTCATTAAGTCATGGCCGTTTGATGTGTATTGGCTAACTTAACTGTGGATTTGAAGCACTTTATCTCTTGTGTCTCTTGTGTGAAAGGAATATTTTTCCGAACCGCTCTGCTGGTGGTCAGAGGGGAGAGCATTCATTTTGAAAATTGTAAGATGAGTAGCCTACTCAGCGAGAGTCGCTGAGAGTGCACAGTGACACAGGGGAACGGAGTGTGTCTCGCACACCATTGTTGGCAGTATCTGTAAATGTAAGAGCCTGTGTGCCTGGCTGTGTATTAAAACTGTTGTCAGAGCCCGCTGAGTGAAGTCACTGATAGCTCTTCTAGCTCATTCTTGGAATTCTTTCCAATGGAAACAATCCATCGCTGATCCCAGTGTGTCAGCAGAGTCTGACCTGCCAACCCCTAAATTCTCCCCGTCTCCCAACTATAGTCCATATTAACGCTGTTTCACTGTCACTCCTCTACATGTAAACTCACACCAACCCCCTTCGTGCACCCATAACATCACCCCCCCCTCCTTAAGTCTGGAGGGATCCGTCACGAGAAGAAAAATAATGCTTATCCGCTGAACTCTTTTTCCACTGCCTCTCCTCATTTTACTTCTCCACTGAGGTTGTTTTCTTGTTCTTTCTATTTTTTGCTCTCCCAGACTTTCATCCCATTCTGTTGTTTCAGCAAGTTTCCCATACTTACATGACAGTTGAAATGTGCTCTGCATTCCCACAGTGCAGGTTATGTAACGTAAGTTAACATTTCATTATAAACAGTGCCCCTGTTCTTATAACCTTGCTATTTTAGTGCTACAACCTAACTGCATAAGCCACCAAGGTTTATTCTGTGTGCACGCATAACCGTGTCTGCGCGTTTGTGCACAGCTTGCAAGCGGCACATGTGCTCAAAGGTTTTATGTATAACCGTTGCTGTTATTATGAGTGCCATGTGCGTAAGGGAAAGATTCTTTTCCCATGGTTTCTCAAGTGTGAGAAGAAAGTAGAGCTCTCAGGACAAGAAGCAAAAACTCTGATGGTTATTTATAACCTGTCTGGAGACAGCCCACCAAGCGTAGACATTAATCTGGCACTGTCAACAAGGGAAGAGCTGGAGTATGATACGCTGAGAGGCATACAACGAGAAGGGAGGATTAAAAGGGGAAGGGGTCAGGCAGGGGAAACGGAGGATGTTGAGGAGGTAGAACATGAAGAACACCTGCACTGTGACGTGGATATATCACAGGTTAGAGACTGGATGTCTCTCCTGGTGGACAGTTTAGATAAGAGCCTGATGAGATAAAGCAAAGCACAACCAAGGCAGAAATGACACTTGGGAACTTGCTTAGTGTCACTATACCCTCATAAAATGTAACTCTCATACTTTCCGAATGACACGACAAAACGCACGGATGGAAAAAAAAAAAAAAAAAAGCGCACGACCTTTGGAAGCCAGCGAGGTAACTCATTTTGCCGTTATCTGTCCTTTCCCTGAATGTGTTTGACATTTGAAAACCCCACAGTGCCATGTGATACACCAGTGGAGAACACGGGACCGCAAAGCACTGATTGCTATTCAAAACAAAGCTTTCAGAACATCACGATTAATCAGAGTCAAGCGTTCTTAATGCTCGATGCCAAATTGCTCCCTGTACCTGCACGTCAACAGACCAGCCTTTGAAGGCGTAATGCAACTGCTGGACTCACAACCGCAGCACATATTTGGACAGAGGAGTCTGAGGCGGCTGGGATTCATTCTTTATTTAACAGGGTGATGTAAGGTACATCTCCGTCTCATCCTCGAGCTTTTAAAGCTTTGATCAATACACGTCTGCTGGCATCCGCTTTATACCATAGTTTTGTGTGTTAATGTGCTAAGCTGCAGCCTGCTGTTCTTCCATAGGCTGTCATTGATATAAATAGACTGCTTACGGCCCTGCCACTCTAATCCTTATTACTGTAGAGACCAGGGTGGAAAAAGGAGAGGAAAGAAAGAGGGGACGCAGAGTGAGATAAACACAAAAACATTAAGATGCAAAAGTGGAGTAACTGCAAAGTGTGTGAGCTGTAACAGGTACAATGTGAAGAGGAAGTGAAGTGAAAGAGAAGAAGACTCCAGTTAAATCATCCATGTCCCCTCTCTGAACCACCAAAAAAGCACAAGAGGTCTTTGGAGGCAAGAATGTTTTTAAAAAAACAAACTAGATGAGATTTTTTTTTTTCCCAATAAAACCTCGTTAAAGCGCTATCAATAGACTCCATTTAAAATAAACCAAAACACAGTGTACAATGCCCGAAAAAGTCACTCCGTCTCTCCCACATGGACTTATGTAAGTGGAATGGCATGCTCAAAGTGAATTAATGTAGCTGGTCTCTACATTTATCTGTTAATTTGATCCCGGCTTTCATTTTAAGAGCTGTTGCATTTGACTTGGCTTACCTCCTGTGCTGTTTTTATCAACCAAAATGTACATGTTTTATACATGTCATGCATTATGATGACTGATTCTAACCAGAGCGCTCAGATATCTGGATTTCTAAAAGGGAATATGATAAGGACGACCCGATCAGATTGCTTTTTGCTATATTATTTCGGACAAGCGTCATTAATCATGCGGATGTGCTTGTCTTTTGAAGGTGAGCTGGCACTAAACTGAGAAAATGAGAGCTTGTTTCAAAGCAAAGTTTTTTCCGTTCCCCTCTGAAGTGATGCGTTGACCCTTGAGAAGTTTATACTGACAAAGCTATACAGTTCAGTCAGTCTCTCAGATAGAGTGCATGCCATAAGGAGCAGGTCATGGAAAAGTCTTGAGTTTGACTAAGTGCACTCTCTCTTTTACCCTGCCTGTCAGTCCGTCTCTACCTCACTCACCGCGCACACAGCGACGTGCACGTACACAAAAGAGTACGTGTGCATGCTCGGACACACTCAGACACGCTGACCAATCTGCGCACACACGCACATCACTGAATGCTGAGGTAATTTGTAACAGTAGAGCAGCTCATAACTGTGGGTAAAAGAAACAATGACACATGCGAGGATTTACACTACTTTAAAAGGCTATGTTGGGGGACTCAGTCAAGAAGTATCATCAGTGCCATGCTTGAGACTTGATAACTTCTGACATATTATTAACATGGGGATCTTGTGGAAAAACACTGCAACGTGAGCGAAACCTCTCAAGCACTGAAAATAGGAGAGTGAGCACGACTGCACAGTTACATATATGGCCATACCTATGCAGCAGTGGTTCGATGTGATCTAAAAACATTTATGTCATTGCATAATTATGTCAAATGAAGTAAGCTGTGAGGTAGAGGAAAGCTAACGGGCTCCTAATTTATTCCTAAAACAACCCCGGGGCAGACGTGTCTTTTTTATTGTCAGTGACTGGAAGATATTTTGATTGGTTAAATGGATAACTCATTTTTTTAAACTGTCACCTGAGCACAATATTATTTTAAATTATGACATTGTGACAGATTAAATGTACAAGCAATTTTTTTCTTTTTCTTTATCTTATGTTGTAATTGTTCAGTTTATTATGCACTCAGGTTGGGAGGTCGGCTGGTAAAATGCTGCCGCCTCCATCTTCAGTTAAGTATATAGTTGGGAGGATGTTTGTCATTTTATGATTTTATGCTACTATCTTTTTACTATACCGCATTTGTAGTGTTGTACTTTTTAGTCCACTACATTAAATTTACAGCTACAGCTACAAAATACTTTGTTGCATAGTTAACTATCCACCAACATAAAGTAGCAGAGGTGTGGACTCGAGCCAATATTGTATCGTGAAAATATCGTAAAAGACTCAAAGCTCCACTTGGACTTCAACACAAATGACTCATGACTTCACTTGGACTTGAGCCTACTGACTCGAAAATACTTAAGATTTAAATGTATGTTATTTAAAAAGTGTGTCACAAATCAATATATTTCCCCACACTTCCTGAATCGACTAACATTAACACTTTTCATTCTCAGCTGCTCAACACTTTTTCCCCAATGATTTACTTTGTTCGAAGCATCCACAGTGTTGGAGAGTAACTAGTTACATGTAATGAAATTGTGTAATTTAATTACAAAATAAATGTAACTGTAATTAATTACAGTTACTGTAATTAATTACAGTTACTGGGAAAGAACATGTAATTAAAATACAGTTACTTATGAAAGTGTTAATAATTACAAACAGGGTTACCTCTGAATATTTTCTGTAAAAAGCTTGGGCTGTATGTTGAATAATATTCATTTTATTGCTTTGCATGTTTTTGATGTGCACAATGCCTTCTTTTGCTATTTCCAGTCAAGGCTGTTTAGTAAACTTTGATGCTCTTCTGAGGCTTTTGATTGGTTATCTTGTTTGAATATGCACATCTGGCCTGCCATTAACACTGCCTGGTTTAAACATTTGAAAATGGTTAAAAGTTGAAAACATTCACCAGAAATTTTAAATAGTAATCAAATATAACACGTTGCATTACTTTGACGAAGTATTTGAAGTAGTTACATTATTTATTGCATTTTAAATAAGGTAACCAGTAATCTGCAACCTATTACATTTCCAAAGTAACCTTCCCAACCGGTTGTCTTCTTGTCTTAATGTTATTTTGAAAAGTAAATGATAATAATAATAAGTATTTACTGTTTGTGTAAATTTAAAAGATTAGAAGAGTGATAATGACTTGTGTGGGACTTAATTTAAAGTTTACTAGCCTTGTTAAATGGTACAAACATTAAACTACACACATAAACATTAAATACACACACATCCATCATCTACCTCTCCTCCTTGCAACAACTAGAGGGACCCTTATGACAATATAACAAACACAGTCACTAACAACATGTCAAATCTAACGTTACATTGCATGCAGTGTCACTCACTGTGTGACTTGCCCAAACAGCACCCTCTGCTGATCTGTGCTTGTAAGGACAGGTGAGAGGTGACAAGTTGAGAGGTCGTGTTAGCAAAACGGTAAGGCGGCTACACTTTTGCTCCAGTCAGAATTTCTCAAGGCAATCAAAGAAAGCGAAGCTGTCGTGAGCCCATGTTTAGCTCAACTCATATGTCGTGTAAACTAAATCGTCTGCGAAACAGTTTCAACAGGCGTCAGTTTTTAGGACTCAAAACACAATTGTTTATAAGCTTTTGCTAGTAAGCTAACGTTAGCGAGCTGCTAGCTGGCTTAGCTAAACTGCTATGTCGCAACGAAGTGTTTGGACTCACTGGAGCTAACAGAACTAGCTCACCGAAGGCGAACTTTAATTCCGGAGGAAAACACGAAAGGTAGGTAACGTTATACTGTCACCTGACAGTATGTAACATTAAAAACTAACGATATTCGACATTGGGCAGTCATGGGAAAATGAGCAAGGAAACAGTAAACATGAACTAGCTTTAGTTTTTATGTTTGATTTAGCTTGCTAAGTTAGCATTCACGTTGCTGTCCATGCCCGCCTTGGGTGTAAATTGCACATTGGCACAAAGATAAGCTGCACCTGCAGATAAAGATTGCCCTGACAGCAGGTAACAGTTAACCTTATCGTCCTGAGGAAGCTATAACGTTAGTGTGCAGACACCAAGTTTCCACATTCTTTACGGTAAGTCGATGATGAGTGATGCTACGGTAAAGTTGTTTTGACACTATAATGTTGGAGCACCAACTGTCATAACCTTACCTTGTCTTGCCAGTCCATTTATACCATTGTTAATCTATAAGGTTAAGGGTTACTTAGCTGCTTATATGACTAAGGGTTAGTAGTTAGTAATTATTTACGAAGCAACATGCAGGTCAGATAGATGATTATTTACAGACAGAATGTGGAAAATCACCTTGGGTCTGTTTTATGACCACTTGAAGCTTAGCTTAAAGTTAAACGTTGGCAAACTCGTGTTGACTTTCTGGTTAAAGTCCCTGATCCTTGTCTGTCCCACCATGGGGGTTATGGAAAATGTGTGCACGTTAAATAATCTACATGAACTGTTTCTTGCCTCGGTAGGGCGTGGTTTACTGTTAAGTGCTTGTTTTCCCATGTGCGCTTATTAAATCACATAAAATAACCAGCATGATTGCATTACAGGATATGGTAGATGGGGAAGGTCTGTCAATGTCATGCACTTTGCTCCATAACTCTTTACTCACCCATAGACTTTTTGTGCAGCTGTCATTGAACCCTTACCAGTTCGGACATATATAATACTCAAAGACTAATCAAAAGTCTCAGGTAATCAAAATGTCTTCCTTATCTCACAGAAAGTCTCATTTTGACTGGAATTATTGTCACATTTGATGGTGGCCGAAGCTTTTTTGCTTTTGTTTCCTCACCCGTGTGTAGTAAGGTTACACAACACCTGCCTTTGGTGCTGCTTAACAGTGGTTGGACACTTACATTAACAGGGAAAAGTTATTCTAGAAAAACAGGTTGTCCTCAGTCTTTACATCACCCCGTTAAGTCCTTTATAATCATTCGGTTGTCCACAGAATTTTCTAAGTCGTCACAATGATCTGAACTGTAGTTGCTTTTGACATATTTGATGGTTGCAGGTTGCAGATTATGAGGTTTTTAAGCCATATAATTTATTAATTTTTCTATTTATCCTGTTTGTTCCTCAAGAGGATATCCAAAAGTTATATTAAGATTAAAATTACATAAGAATTACTGGGAAACTTTGTAAATATTGACAGACGTAAACTTATTATATGTAACTTTTCTTTGTTAAAATATCTAAAAATGGCTGTGTTTTTGTTTCAAAATTTAAGTTGTGTGCTTACATTATCCCAGAGAAATCTGTAGCCTAATTTTATTTAGAGTAAGTTGTTTAATTTGTCGCCTGTTACTAACTAATGGTGCAACACCAGTCAAAGAATGAGGAAGAAAGTTGACAAACGTGACTAGATCTAACATGAATAAAACATTATTATGAAAACTTCTCCATGAACATTTCTGTCCGAGTCAGTCAGGAAGGTTTACGATCCCACGCTACATCATGACGTCATCAAACTGCGTTTTTTTTTTTTTGTTTTCATTGTTTTAATAGAGTGACCTCCAGAAATGATATATTGTGCCTATTACCAAACTTTCTGTGTAAGTTGCAAGGTCAAGAAATCAAATCAATTTCAAAAATTTCTAATAAGCACTGTGTTTTTCATTATCATCAGAGAGTTGTTCAGTTCTGGAGGAGTTTTGTTGTCTCCAAGTGCTCTCGAGGCTATGAAATATTCTGGCACTTAAGGCCATATA
>JAPQLA010000007.1:10088208-10102356 GCA_029822935.1 Naso vlamingii | reverse complement strand
TATATATATATATTTATATTTATAACCACATTTGTGTACATTGCATGGTGACGTTTTTATTTGTTGTTTTCTTTACGTTAACAAGCATTGGAGGAGACGACACACTCGAGAATGTCACAACACTACCAAGTAAGTCCCTGTCTCGTTTTTCTGTGGCTTTCATGACGTGCATTACACATTAGCACCACTAGATGGTAGAGTTGGACCATGACAACAGTAGTATTTTCTCTGTAAAGCAGTGACTTTCCTGTTTTTTTCTTACATTAGATATCCTGAAGAAGTTCAACCCTAATATCAAAGGAATGTCATTTGGAGAAGGGACAGAGCGGTCTGGCTTCAATGTGGCAGTATCGGGAGCTAAAATATCGTGAGTTTCTGTGATCAGGTTGGAATAGTTCACTTTCATGTATTTTGTGCTTTCATGAAAATTTCTAACTTCTCATGCAGAGGAATCCCAGGACAGGTCCGACGCCTGATTGATCTCATGAAAAGCGACTCTGTGAGTAATGCATGCACTCATGCACGAGTTATAATATTTCAGTGTGCAGAAATGTCACATTTGCTACCAACTCTTTGGTTCTGATTCTCTCTCCTTCCTTTTAATGGACGTAGACGGTGGATTTTGAGAACGATTGGAAGCTGCTGACCCTCTTCATTGGAGGCAATGACCTGTGTCACTTCTGCCATGACCGCGTGAGTTGCTTTAAGAAGTTGTCACAAGCAATGAAGGATGATCCAGTGGATGAAGGACATTTTCAAAGCAACCTCCCTTTAGCAAAGACAGTCTCCTAGCACAGCAGAGTGGTTAAACATCCTGTGGTGTTGTGTGATGCCCTGTGTATAGAGCCGTCTCATGATATCACTCTCCAAATGGGACTGAGCACTGGAGCAGAATAATCAAGCTTTGTGAACAGCCCTCCCCTAATTGTTTTATTGTGTCAGAGTAAGATGAGAGCAGACGTGGTTTCTTTTCAATGAGCACATTCTGTCACGTTGCCCCTGCAACACAAAACACCACGGCCTCTGTCGGCATTAAACAAGCACAGGGGGCACAGTGACAGGCCTTGTTCTCTGGGAGGCATGAGCAACACAGGGGTCAAACCCAGACTCTCTTCGTCCTGCTTCTGTCTCTTTTCCTCCCTGCTCTTTCTCATTTAGCCTCCATTTCCCTCCTTCTCTCACTCCCTCTCTCCATTACACTCCTCGTGCTCTACACGCAGGGTAGTCTCTTTTAATGTTTGCGCTTTGAAGCAGAATATCAAAGCACAGCATCAATTTAAGATGAGCTCGGAGACTGTCGTAGTGACGGCGTAGGATTAGTTGTTGCTCGTACGCTCATGCATGTTGCATGGCGTCGGCTCTTTTGGTTCATATACACTTTTTAGCCACAAACTTGTCCAGTTTCTCTGAAATGTGCTTTATTAATTTGGCTGTTCTCTGGTCATAACAGAGATCAGCTGCTAGTGAAAGAAAGGCACAAGGATACATGTGCTCACTATGAATGAATAAAAAAGCCTTGTGCATCGTGTGTAATCATATCCTTTGGTTTCCTTTAAACTACAGGCCACTTTATCACCTAAGAACTACAGTTTTCACATGAAGACAAGCTTGGATATGCTTTACAAAGAGGTAAAAATGATCTTAACATTTGACAAATCCATAAAAAACACACAACACAAGATGATATGACATATTTTTTTGTCCTTGTAGGGAAATTTATATTGAACTCTGAAGCGGCACACATAAATGTCTCCACAATCATAACAATACAGTTCACATAATCCACATTGCACATGCAAAAAATTGTGCAAAATACATATTGCACACACCCAGTTGCAAAAACACAATGAAACCATTGCACAATCCCCACGGCTTCAACGTAAATTAACATAATACCATTATGGTTTAAAAAATGTCGTTTTCCCTCCCAAATTAAGCAGGTTTACCTTTCTTCACTGAAATCAAGATTGATAAAAGACTCAATTCTGAGGTTTTCTCTTTGAAACTTCACAAATGTCATGTCCTGCTTTCTGGCCATAGGTTCCCAGGATGATCGTAAATGTTCAGGAGATCCTCGAAATTGAAGGTCTTCGCCGTATTAACAGGAACAGTCTTGTGTGCACTGTGTTACAAAGGTATGCCCATCGTCCTCTAATGCCAAATAAATCCAACACGAGTCGAAGGTTCCTTTGAATCATCAGCACCTCTGTTGAAATTGACCAAATAACAATGAAAAAGATAATACTTGGGGTGTACTACGCAAATGGTAGCAGGTTATATATCATTTGGTAATGAATATGAAAACACTGAAGCCTTCAATTTTCCCGAACTATTTGTTTTTTTTCCCCCTCTTTGGTCCTCAGATTCGGCTGTGCGTGTGTTCGCTCACCAGCGGAGAATTCTCCAGAACACGCTGAATTAAAACGAATCAATCGGGAACTACAGGTGAGCAGAGAGGACTAGATATGTGAGCGACATCTAGTTAAAGTTGGGGTAGGCAATTTTTTGGTGTTATCAGGAAACAATTCAAGAAAAACCATTCAGCTTGTTGAAATGTAATTGGTCTAAAAGAACACTACACTTCTGTACCTCTCTTTGACTCTGTAATTCAGGCTTTAGAAAATCGAGACTGTGACGGGCACTTTTTGGCTAATCACAGGTCATTTTAGACAGCGGGCATTCCTATTGGCTCTTCTGTGCTGAGCTTCTTAGCGACATGTGATGTTGCTACCAACCGATTGGCTGTTGAAACAAGTGCCATGCCTTACATTCTAAAGTTGCAGGCGACAACGTTAGCCGGCTTGAGTCGAGCTTAGACAGACCAGTTTACACCGCTGCAACTTTCCCTGCAACTGTTTTGTCTCGTTGTGACTCTATGGGGTAAACTGACCTTTAAAAAGGGCGACAACAAATGAAATAAAAGGTGAGCCGAAGCAAAAACAGGGAGGCGAGGGTGCAGCGGAGTTGCTTTAGAAGTCCCATGCTTCAGCTAGCTTGATTTTTTAGACGTTGCCTACCCCAGTTTTCAAGTGCCCCTCCACTCAGAAATGGGACTTGCTTGATGTCATGTCACATTAATGTTTGACCTACACCAGGAAGAGTTGAAAGGTGTACATATGAGCATGATTTTGTGACATCGTGACCACTTTGGAGCCAACCATCATCCAGTAACTCACAGCAGAGACAGTTAATGGGAAGCGAGATCTCCCACTGACCGTTCATTTCCTGTACCAGTGTCACATGGGGTTTGCCATGGCCACACCCCTTTTGGAGACTAGAAGCAGTCTTGAGTCCATACATTCCTATGGGAGAAATAAACTTGATCACAGATTATGACCAGTTTTCATTGTCACCAAGATACATTTTTCAAAAGACACCTATCTTCTGACACAAAAATGGCATTTTTCAGACACACAAATCAATAGAAAATTTAACTGTTTGAAACCTGTCTCTGTCTTGGAAACAGGTGCTTCCTACCTCGCTTCACATCGGACTTAAATGAACATTTAAATGGTCTTATAGGTGAAACAATGAATTAAAAGTGAAAACTTACTTTAAACAAATGCGACCCAAAATCCATCTGTTTTTTTCCTTTCACACGATGTTGTGACACTTCCAGACAAGATGGAGGGATGGTGGTTCCTAACTGTCTCAATAGGAGACATGACTCCGCCCACTTGGGAGACAGGAAGTGTATACCATTTCACGCCATTGGTACAGAGTACAGTGGGAAATGTTGTGTAAATTGCTTTTTTTTGAAAATTTAGCACAATTAAAATACACAAGACAAAATACGAACGTCAATGAAAGGCGCAAAGTAGAGACAAGAGACCCTGATGGGCCTATACAAGGTCTGTACGCAGAGAAACTAACAATAGAAACAAACAGACCAAAGAGCATGAGAAAGAGAAAAAAAATAGACATAATACTGAGCAAACTCTCTTTAAAACAAGACAAAACAAGACAAAACAAAAAACAGCAAACAAATAAATTATTTAATTATCATTATTTCAATGAATTACAATAGTCTTAATAATGCAACTACGTAACATAATTATGATACAATTTATGAACAGCTGATCTACTTTATAGAACGAGTAATTAAAAAAGTCCCTAAACTGTACCTATAATTGTTAAGTGTGGCTAGATTTGGCCCAGTTAATAAAACTGTTCCAGTAAATTGTACCCTTATATCTAAGAGAAAACTGTCCATGGGTGTTGCGATAATAGATATTGATGCTGACTATCTGCTCACAGTAGATGCAGAGACTTGAAACTTACACTGAAAATGGACCCTGCAGTGTTGTAGGAGACGTTTTGTGTTCAGCAGTTTAACTTTAAAAGGGAAAATATTTGCATCTTCATCAATTCTGGGTGTCTCATTGATCATGGTTCTTTTGTTTCAGATCGAGACGGAAAAACTGGTGTACAGTGGTAGCTACGATGGCAGAGAGGACTTTGCTGTTGTCATTCAGCCCTTCTTTAAGAACACAATTGTCCCTTTGAATCTTGTAAGACCACAGAACCCCCACTGAACTCTACACATACAGGCAAAGGTTACCTTTCCCTTAAAACACCTAACACCCCTTAAATACTGACACTCTCTTCTCTTTCTTTTCCAGGACGGTATGCCAGAGGACGCCTACTTCAGCGTCGACTGTTTCCACTTCAGTGAGCGCGGACACGCTGACATGGCTGTAAATCTGTGGAATAACATGGTGAGTATGGCAAGGCTAACAGTTGAAGGGTAACTGTGTTTGACAGGGGGAGGGCTGTGGGTAAGTCTTTTTAATTTAGCACCTTTTAGGGCAATTTCATCATGGACTGAACAAAAATATCCTCTGTTTAATCTTTAGCTGCAGCCAGTGGGTGAAAAACAGATATACAACATTTTCACAAATGAAAGAAATCGCCTCATATGCCCCACTGAGGTAAGAAAGATGCTACTCAAGCTCTTCTCACATGCCACCACTGAACCAGTCATCATTTGTCTGGTGAATTTGTGCAAAATGTCGTGAATGCTTCGTAAAAGTGGATGTGACCGAATATGAGACCTGCTCTCTTGTGTGTTCCAGGAGCATCCTTACATCTTCACAAGGGTGAACAGCTTACCCGTCCTCTCTACCGCATCACCCACCACATCACCCAGCGTGGCACCCACCACAGATCTGCCTATCAAACCTGATAACTCAGGCGAAGTGCCAGCCTGGCTTGCTGCTGTGCTTTCCGCGACGTTTCTTGTGGTTGGCTGTGCTGTCACCTGGCTCTTTTTCTTCTGCAGGGCCAAGAGGAGCGAGAAGCACATGGCGTCAAACGTGGAGATAAAGGCCACCGGGCTCTAAAGTGCTATTCTCTGTATTTTTGTACTGGATTATTCAAGGAAAAAACAATCACAAATACAAAACAGTGTTGCAATATTTGAAGTGACGGTAGAAAGCGCACCGTGTTGGTGGTGACGATAAGGAAGTTATTCATAATAAAACATGATAAGATTGCTGTCTGCTTTGACTGAAAAGGTTACATATTGTCCTTGACCAGCGAAAATTGACTGTATGCAGAGGTGGGAAAGCTAAACTGGTCTATACTAAAGGAAAACAGTAAGTAAGAAAACTGAATAATACTCCATTATAGCGCCTGTATTTAAACCTTATGATGTGAATGTGTTGTGGTCTAATGACGGACCAACTGAGACAATGCAACCAATAACCACTTAGATTCAGACTCAGCAGATTTTATGTGCTGTTTAAGTGTGAAGCTACTGACTGCACATTAACTTATAATGGCTGTTATGTATTTAATTTTGGGAAAATAAAAATGTATTTGAATTGAGGAGTTCTCAGATAAATATTTTGGAGTGGAATACACAAAATGTACCTCAAAACCTAATTTTTAAAGTACTTGAATTAACTATACTCAGTCACTCTTTCTTGATGAAACTCTTGGTAAATGTGTATATTAATCTAACACTGTGTGGCTATTTTGTGTCATTGTAAAAAGGGATTCTTGGAAAGACAATGAAATCAGCTATTGTTTCTGCTTTCAATTCTTTTTGGCTGTTTTTTAAAAAAATGTGACAAATATGTTTTTTGACTCCATCGGAATAAATAATTTGTAATAATTCATACTGAGTACACTGACTGCTTGAACGACATCTGGCCATCCAGACAACATCCAGCTTGCTTGTCCAGGAAATCAACACCATCACTTGCAAATGATATTTACTTTAACAAGCTAGGAAATACAAATATCATCAAATCATAAATTACGCAAACAGCCTATGTAACAATGATTCTGCATCAAGGACAGCACACATCAGCCCACATGTATTACCTTAATCATTACCACCAATGAGATAGCCACCTCATAAAACATTAAAGGATTTTTTTTTTATCTCCTCCTTACAATGATGAAAGCCACCGACTGCTTCTGCTAATTATGTCACAGGCATACAGTGGTGGAAAGTACATTTACCTGTACAGTGTACAGTGGTACCATTTTTAGTTTTTTCATTTTCCATCATTTTCTGTCCCTACATTTGACTGCTGATTTTACAAACAAAACATACTCCCCTATACTTATAAAACATAATGTGTGGGTACGGGATGGTGGGCTAGAATTGTTAAAATTAGCTCAACTTGAACCAACAACAACACATAGGCTATACTCTGCTAATATTATTTTTCTCTTAAGGAGGAATATTGCTGTTAGGGTTACGGGTTATTGTGCTTTTGCACGTTTCACTATCATAAAATCTGAATGCAAGATATTTACTTACATAATGAGTACTTTTTTCTTTGTTTAATAACCAATATTACTTGTGTGGGACTTGTGCAAGTGTAAGATTTTTAGATTAGTTTCAAAATCATAACGTGCTTAATGGAGATTAGGATATACAGAATGGAAATCTACAAAAAATACGAACTCAGTTAATAAATACAAAGGAGGTTAAAGACTTTAAACATTTGCAAACTCATTTTAATTAGTATAAAGGAAGTTAAAGTGATCTCATGGGTTCATATCATCCACGGTTGCGTTTTCTTAACAACAGCGCCTCCTGGTGTCTGTAGGGGGAGTAGAACCGGCACACACTGTACCACATCAGTTTGAAGATGGCGGAGGGTGAATTGAACGTGGACAGCCTCATCTCTCGGCTTCTGGAAGGTGAACGATTTCATTGCAGTTTTTAATGTTACACAGTTTGAACTCTTCGCGTTCACAAAACCTTGTGGGAAATGTATTCTGTAAATATTGGTTGCCTCCGAAAACGCAGAAATGTGTTAGCTCGTCGGGCTAACGTCAGCCACTCGTAACGGTATATTCCCGGCTCGGCTAGCTGTGGCTAACGTTAACGTTAGCTGGCCGTGTTTATAAACACTGTCAGCGGTGAACGCCTACATTTCTCAGTCTTAGCAGTAATAGCTACGTGACTCTTGTAAAGTAATTTTATCGTGTCGCGTCCATACTGAAGTATATAATTAAACTTTCCGCCTGCTATTTTTGTTGCATTCTGGGTCATTTATTTTCAAAATTAACGTTGTGTACGTCTGGAAACGTTATGTTTCGAAAAGAAAGGGCACGGACGCTTGTTCTGTGCGGACTAACACTAAAATAAAGGCTAGAATCAGTTCTCATGGCCATAACGGTCGTAACGTTTATGTATGTTAATAGCTATTTTGTAAAGCTAAGGTATGTACACTGATATTCACTAGCGTCCTCGCCATTGATACAGTTAAGTAAACGTTGTCCTCTATATCCACGCTGCTGTAAATTGGGGTAATGATATACTTTTCTTTATTGATAATCTTCTTAATTTTATTTTATGTTATTTTTGGGGGGAAGGGAAGTCTTTTTCCAGGTGGATCAGCTATAATAATATTCCAAAACATACATGTGTCACCCTTTCGTCTGATAGTAAATTACGTCCTTGTCACTGCATGGTAGACACATCTGAGTATTGAGGTATTTGGATTTTTTGTGAGTAAATTTAAACTTTTGCAGCTCTCTCCTCTCTGGCTATTGTAGGTGTTTTTCGTGGGCAGGTTGCTGTAGGTCAATTCAGTGCACTCATGCACACTGGGCCCACATTGTGCACACATAAAGTATGGGCATAGGTGAACAACAAAATACAATTTAAAGACAAGCATTGCAAAAGTTGGATAATTAGAAAAGAATATTATGTAATTCTCTGTCTTGTCAACACATATCTTCATATCTTTAATTTAAAGTGTGCCATCTTGCTATGTGCGCTTCACTCTCAAAAGTTTGCTTTCATAATTGGTAAACAAAGGGAATTGCTGGTGTGTGAGGACCAGGCTTTGAAGTTGGCAGAGGGAATGATGTGCTAAAATCCTTCTATGTTGGCCGTCCACCTGCTCAAGAGAAGGCGAGGAGTTTTCTGTTCCCCTGTGAGATATCCTTTGAGTCAGACCAGACCGCTAAGGCAAATTCAGCTGTCCTTGGCATACTTTCCACCAGTATCTGTGACTGTTGGAGGGATGAGATGCTATGCCAGGACTGAAATGCGACGATTTGCTTTTTAAAGTTATTGCTGGAAAATCTTGGTGCAATAGCTTTTGTGTTTGTCGTAGTTTAATTTATATATTAACAGTGCAGCCAGATGGTGAAATTAATTTTAAAAAAATAAACAGAAAAAAGTGTTGTTGACCGTGCTGCTCCTGTTTTGAATAGCCTAATAGTTGGACTTGGCATTGGTTTCTCTAAAGATGGACAGTTTTGTTGTGATCTTGTTCGTGCAAGATGGCGATTATGTCTTTTCTCTGTTTTTGCACTCATGAAACAAGTGACTACAGGAGTAGGTGATCTGGATGTTTGTTTCTTAGGCTGCTTACATAATTGTTCATCTTATTGCTTAAAGGTTATAATCAAGCACGTGTACAAAGAAGTTAGGAATATGATAAATGGCCTTAATGTCTCTGTAGGTAAGAAATTCCTCTTGGTAAAATGTCACTGCCGGAGTGAAAGTCTTTGCTTCTTGGTGTCTGTGATAAGGGTGGTTATTTTTGTTGATTAATTTAGTCTACATTAGAGCTGCAACAATTAAGTGAGCAATAGAAAAAGAATAAAATGAAAATTAATTGGCAACTATTTTAAAGTTTCAGTGATTTATCAAATAAAAAGTACAAAGAATTGCTGATGCAGCCTCTCAAAAGTGAGGATTTGCTTCTTTTCTGTGTCATTAATGATAATAAATCACGAGTCTTTGTATTTTGGGCTGCTGTTAAACAAAAGAAGCAATCTTAAGAAGACACCACATTGGACTCTGGGAAATTGAGATGAGCTTTTTTTTTTTTTTTTTTAATGTTTCATGGAATAAAAGATAAATTAATAAACTGTGAAAATAATCTGCAGATTAATTAATTATGAAAATAATCATTAGTCACAGCCCTACCTTACTAAAAGTGGTTTTGTGGAACAAGCACAGAAAATTTACCTTACAAAAAACTTAACAAGATTTTCAAATTTTCTTTTTGTACCTTGAATTGATCCAAGCGTTCATTTTCCCAGCATTTAGCTCTGGATTTCTGTATCTGTTTTGATAAAGGCAGACCATGACTACCTCCAAATACTGTCTGTTTTTTTTATAAATAAGGAAGCTGTAGATGACCTGATTCCCCAGAATTTGGTATGCCCTGTAAAATGTAGATGAAAATCAGAATGCAAATCATTTGCAAATAATCACTTGTGTTTAACGACACCAGTTGTGCGAAATGTTCCCGAGCCCATCTAGTTATGTTACTATGTAGCTTACAAAGTATTGAACCTTGTCCCATCCTTGCTTGCGAGCTACTGAGTCTTTCAAGGATGCCCCTTTCATGCCCTCACTTCCAGTGTATGTGGAAGGGATGAATTTATGTGGATTCCTGTGACCTTTTATACAATTTTTGGGCCTTTTTGTCTTTATTGATAGGACAGCCGATGGATTGGACAGGAAATGGGGGTGACAGAGAGGGAATGACATGCAGCAAAGAGTCACAGGGTGGAATCGAACCTGAGGTCACTGCAGCAAAGACATAGCTTCTGTACATGGGGCGGCTGCTCTACCCACCTGAGCTCCCTGGGCACCCCTGAATTTTTTATATAATTTTGAGTTTGGGATGTTTTCTGATGTTCAGCACACAGTTACCATAGCAAGAGACTAGAAATTCTTTGGTGTTAAATGTCTAAAACCAGATCATTGAACAGGCTGGAGGCTATATTTTGCATTCCAACACTACATAATAGTGTACTGTATGTTTCACTGTCTGAGACAATGCAGTCTTGAGGAAAAGCCAAGAGTCAGTGAGAGTGCCTATTCACTGGAATTAAAACTTACGGAACAGCAAGTCACTTTCCCCAGACACGTGTACAGTCACACACACAAGCCGTGATTCGATCTCTGATGGCTGCAAATCCTTGTCATTGCTTCATTTTAGCCTTTGTCCCTTAATGTTCTTAAGAACGTAATCTCTTTTAGAAGTGCCAGCCTGCAGAAGTGCGAACAGTGAAAGGTTCAGTGTTAAAGCCAAGCAGGCTAAGCATCCGAGCTTAACTCACTCTGCTCTGATGAGGCCGGCCGCTAGATCTGCAATTTCATGCTTCACACCATGGGTATGAAACAGTGCAGATACAGTAGATGGATAATAAAGGAAGTCGACAGTGTGAAATTGATGGTGTAAAGCAACACTTCATTACGGTTGGTGCAGCACTAAAATAGTTTTTGGCACTTAGATTCACCATCTGTGAGGATTCATATTCCTGTGGTTCTCTCACTTCTCAGAGATTTGGTTGGATTACATGACTAATGTGACAGTGAGGGAGTCTTAGTACAGTGTGTAAGTAAGCATATATATGCACAAGTGTGTATTTATGTATGCATAAGAATGTGTGCACTAAGCTTTATGACTAGTGCATCAGTTAATCCATTTTGATCTGTGTCGTGTTTGGCCTTTCTTTAGTTTGTCATCCTTCAAGGCAACAAAAACTCTAATAAGAAAAGTGTAGAAGTAAACTCACTCTCTGACATGCATTTGTTTCACCAGGCTGAGCTATCCTTTATCAAAACCTTTAGTGGGCGTCTAGCTTTAAGCCAATACTAAAATGGATAGTTATTACATAACTCCTCGGTCATGGATTTTTCATCACTTTTGTTTCCATTATCAGCGGTTCGTCTTCATGTACTGCTTCGATTTGCTTTTTGTGACGTCTAATTGAGATTTAAATGGAAATTGCTGTTTCCATCTGCTATACATGTATTAATATTGTGACAAAGCACAGTTGGTCTCTGTTACATCACCACTAAATGTCTTTTGAGTAAATTGGGATTTTTGTCTTTTGTTTAACTTTAGCACCAGTCACTTTTTGCACAGCGATAGTGATGTAGGGCTGCACAATTTGAAAAAAATATAAAACTGCAATTATTTGGACTGATTTTGCAACCGCGATATGATTTGTGATATAAGAGGGAATGATCATTTCTACATTATTATTCTCATTTTTATTGAAAAACGTCATAAAATGATTATAGTGTGATTTTTTTCTCTTTTTTTGCAGGGATCTGTACCAAACAAATATGTTTTCTTAAGTCTGCAGAATATGATGTTGAGGCCAGGCCAACTCTGCAGCACCACAATATTTGAATTTAATTGCTACTTTGACACACACACACACACACACGTTGTGCTTCCCAGTGCTTTAAAATTGCGATAAGCTATATTGCAATTTGATTAAATTTTGATTAATTGTGCAGCCCTCACCACTCATCTTTTGACTAATTGTTATTCATTTGGATTTTTGCTTTTTGCTTAATCTTAGAATTAGTCCCTTTTGCCAAGCTATAATGTCATGTGACTGATGTTTGCTGTTTTTTCAAAGGAATTCATTTCTAGAGATATTGCACCAACCAGGCTGTCCAGAAATTCAATCAGATGCATCACAAATATGTAAAATGCAGACTTTTCAAACCAGATAGAACTTTCTTTCAGACTGACACAAGCCACAAGGTACCAAGCATGGAGCAGTTTTTCTGTATAATCTCACTTTTCATATCTTACTATTTCAACTGCTGACTGTGGCCCGCGTCTGCAGTTCTCTCTCCTCTTTTCATTGTCGTAAGATAAATCTGCACACAGGACCGTGGCTGAACGCCAGAAAGTAGGCTTAAGCTAACAGTGCGACTACACAGCCAGTAAACCCACACCATTGCTGAAGATGCAAGCTGCTCTCATAGTCTCAGCAGTGGGTTTCTTAAGTATGGCTGAGACTGTGCAGCTATAAGCTACAGAACCATTACACCCACAGCTAATCAGATTTTAAGATTGCCTTGTGATTCTGCTGTATGTCTCTCCCTGAGGTAAAAAGATATTGTATCATGGTGGTCTCATGCTGATGAACTTTATGACGTTGTTGACAGTTGTTGATTTGGTGTCTTTGATCTGTTCTACAGTACGGGGATGTCGCCCTGGAAAGATAGTCCAGATGACAGAGGCAGAGGTGCGGGGCCTTTGCATCAAATCCAGGGAGATCTTCCTCAGCCAGCCCATCCTGCTGGAGCTCGAGGCCCCTCTGAAGATCTGTGGTCAGTGTTGCGCATTCCTGCCCTTGTTTTAGGCCTTTCTCTCGCAATGTCATGTTTATTTTTGATTTTTAATCGGAAAAACATCTAGTGTTTCCTCTGAATTCATTTTCCACCGGGGCTGCCCTGCTGCTGAATTTTGTGCCCCGCTGTAAGGCTGATTGATTGATTGATTTTTGTGAGAGAAAAAAGAGTGTGGTGCAGTGGGCGCCTCTTTATTTTTAGATGAATTAACACACCTAAAACACAACTGTAGATGGATCTTTTTGTTACTGGCCTGGAGGGCTTATGATTGGCAAGTCCATTTGCCTGCCTGCAAAAGTTTTACTGGACCCAGGTCATGGGTTCTGTTGGATCCAGCTTTTACTCTCCCAACTTCACTATGTTGATGTTATAGGAAGACACATTTAGGGAAAATGCACGCACATGCACAGATTGTGAATCACTGTCTTACACATATAAAATGGACACTCCGAAGTGGAGCAAAGGAGTGCACATTTGCAAGTGAACTCGGTCTAAACTGTTGAAATGCTATGCCAAAACGCTCACTATCTCTAGCTGACTGCGCATCTCTGCACACTCCCACATGCTTTATCTCTTTCCTCCAGTGCAGCATTGCAACTGCAAACAACTCTGGGCTGTCTGATTTGTTTGCTAGTCCATGAAACTACAGTGCACCAGCTCACATACAGGCTCAGGCCTACACAGAGTTCACTTGTGGCTATCCTTGTGTTAGTTCCCTCCCACACACATTTACTTTCAGATTATGTGCACCTATCACATTTATAACCTCAGTTGGCAGCATTTGTGTTGTTAGTGCTAAATGTGTAATGGGAAGCAGTAAATGTAATGAAGTCCAACAAACATTGTTTATCATTAAACTGGATGTTGAGAGAATGAAGTTATCCCTTTTTAAAGACCTTAAATGCTCTAATTGACGTAGACAAACCCTGGCACGTTACTCTAAAATATGCATGAGTCTGTGGTGGTGTTATTCGTCACTGTGTGAACTTTCTTTGCCACTCCTTCGCTTGCTTTGTGTTGTTGCTGAACTTCATCCCCAGACTGATCACTTACTCTCGACTGTGATGGCAGGCATGCAAAGCACAAGCGTTGACTATAAAAACCAAGCTGCAGATGCCTTAAATTATTTACTTCAGCCACATGGATCAGGTTCTACATGTTCTCACTCTCTCATACATGTTAACCTAAATGCCATTGGTATAATTTTACTTTAACATTGTGTGGCTGTAGCATTTATTTAAATAGAAGAATTAAAAAGTCAAAGTAGCAGGAAGTAGGAATTGGTGGAGTATTGGACACATGCATACACCAGTGAAATACCAGCGTGGATGCCTTAGTGTTATAAAATGTGTTTGTAATAGTTTTACTATAAACCAGCACAAAAATGATAATTACCAACATAAACCATCGTGTCCTGAAACTCCAACTGACAAAAAAGTAGCATTTATACTGTAGAACATAAAACAGCTAACTCAACAAACTTCTCAGTCCAGCCTCAGGCATTATGGGAAATGTGGGCCCTCACAGGTAACCTGCATTACAAAGCTCCAGTT
>JAPQLA010000007.1:10063494-10076451 GCA_029822935.1 Naso vlamingii | reverse complement strand
TGCTCACGTTTTATTTCGTCTGTTGCCGCTTTCTTTTAAGTTCAGTTTAAACCAAAGATTCAGGATGGAAAAAAAAACGGTTGCTGGGAAGGTTACAGCGGAGTAAACTGGTCTGTCTCAGCTCGACTCAAGCCGGCTCACGGTGTCTCTTGCAGACACTGTTGTTGGCAGGGGTCATTTTTAGAGTGAGTGAGGCACTTCACTTGTTTCAGCAGCCAGTTAGCTCGCACAACGTTACCTGTCGCTAAGAAGCGCAGCGTAAAGCAGCAAGTAGGAAGAGGCGCTCTTTTAAATTATCGTGATTGCCCGAAAATACCCCGTCACGGTCTGAACACAGAGTCAAAGAGAGGTGCAGAAGTCTAGTGTTCTTTCAGACCACGTGAATAACAAAATGCTGGAAGGTTGTTATGGAATTTTAGTGCAATGACGTCAAAAATGAACTGCCTACCCCAACTGTAATGATAAGATCATTTATAAGATGTATGCAAAATCACATCTGATAAAGCTACTTTTAGTACTGAGAAAATTTAGCTAATTCTGTTTCAGTTTAATAGTTACAATCATTTTCATCATTGAAGGACAATATTTAGTTGCTGATCAGTCCTGTGTGTATGCTGCAGGCATGATAATCACCAAACTGGTTGTACAACTGATTTTTTGTTATATATGATGTCTTCTTGTACATCAGATTTTACAGTTGGCTGATATGTAAATTATGCGCCATTTATCTGTGCAACTTATCAACATTTTCTTAATAAAACAGCAAATTTAAGGTCAGATTCATACATAAGTGACATAAGCAAAATGACCTTTATCATGTTCAGTTCAGCCTTAACTGTATTACTCCTGCGGCACATTTAATGTCAGTGCTATGCTGAGACACTATATGAATGACCTATGTATTATATTAATGAACAGTTATTTTAGTCTTTTCTGTCATTCAGATTCGGGGATCATGTTTGTAATTGTGTTTATTCTCAGGTGTCTTGGCTGTTTCCTGGTATCCTCCTAATTTGAAGGATGATAACGGTGACCCAGTGGATGATATTGTGCCTCTGCTGCTGGAAGTGGCACATAAATACCATATTAAGGTCTGTATGAAAATATTAGTGAGTTAAGTAGCTTTTGGTTTTGTAATTAGCAGCGAACTAAAGCCTGATTTATGTTCAGTCTGCTAAGCACTTTCTTTTTTTTTTTTTCAGTTTTTATTTATATACTCAGTTCAACTATGCACATTTCCTGTTCATTGTTCTAAAAAAAAAAAAAAAAAGAGTACAATATCGACAAAGAAGCACTCCGCAACACTCATCTATAAAAAGTAAAAAGTGAAAAGGAAAACAGACAGGCAAGCAACCATATTTAAACTAATAGTAATAATAATAATAATATTAATAAGCATCTTTTTAATCTTTTTAGCAGTTTTTCTTAAAAAAAAAAAAAGATAATAATAATATCAGCAGGAAGTAAGGCAAGAGCATCGTGGTACAGGGCCTGTACAGGCCATCAGCCGATACCCCCACACTCCACTTCCCACCGCCTAATACTGTTATTCCATAATTATGCATACAAGGCATGCTCGGCACTTTTGACGAGTGTTTATAAAAATAATGTATTTTCAACAATAAAAGAAAACTGTTTGATACTTTCCTTTTATTTCATACATCAGGGGAATCGTGTTATATTATTGTCAAATTGTGTCATGCGGCCAAGCAGCGATCACCAGGTTGACTGACAGTAGAAACTTACCGACCTTAAATAGTTTTGAAGTCGACTCCAGAGGAAGACATTGACCGTGTTTATATTTATTGATTCATTGACTGTTTCCCCACCCACTGTACAGAGTGAATCTGCCTGTAGGGAAAACAGATGAACTCTCGGGCAGACTGCAAGCCTTGATCAATCAGTGCAGATACAGTTAACAAGATCAAAACATACATATCTTTGCGTGATGTAAACAGCTGTCTGTGCAGATTATGCTGCAATAAATGGGACAGAAATGGGCTGAGCGTGTCAGTGGGCAGGGGGTCTAAGGGTACCATTAATAAAACTGACACCCTTTTTCTGAAGAATCATGCCTGATTTTCATTTCAGTTGAAAAAACAAAAATTACCAAGTGTTGAGTGCCTACTGTACACATAAATCAGCCTTAAATGTTTGACATAGTGTAGTCAAGAAACAACCAATATTCGAAAAATGTAGAAAATGTAATAAATGCATGTTTATTAGAATGTTTATGGTGTAATTTGAGGTGTTTGTCTTTTTTATGTTGCGGTCATTTCTGTGTTTACAGGTAGCGTTTCACATTGAACCGTACAAAGGAAGAGATGAAGTCAGCATGTTCACTAATGTCAAATACATCATTGAGAAGTGAGTAGCGCCGTGATTCCTCAGTGTTAGTCAGACATCAGTGTCGAGATCTTACACTCCCTCTGGAAATCACTTTGTCATGAATCATCGCATAGATCAATAATTACTGTGTTTGACTCAGTCTTTCTCTTCCTCTGACATTTTTCATTCTTTGGATGTTCATCTTTTGTCGTTTACCTCCCCCCCCCAGGTACGGCGAGCACCCTGCTTTCTTCAAGTACCGGACGAACACCGGCAAGCTTCTTCCGCTCTTCTACGTGTATGACTCGTACCTGCTGAATTCAGAGCAGTGGGCCAAACTGCTCAAGCACACAGAGGAAAACAGCATCAGGGACACCCCGTATGATGCCATCTTCATCGCCCTGCTGGTGGAGGAGAAGCATAAGAGGGATATTCTGACTGCCGGCTTTGATGGCGTCTACACCTACTTTGCTACTAATGGGTTTTCCTATGGATCCACTCAGCGAAACTGGAACTCCATTAAGGCTTTCTGTGAAGATAACAACCTGATATTCATCCCCAGCGTCGGCCCAGGGTATATCGACACAAGCATCAGACCCTGGAACTTCCAAAACACCAGAAACCGCATCAACGGCAAATATTATGAAACCTCGCTGAGTGCTGCATTACAGGCCAGGCCTGATTTTATTTCGATAACGTCTTTCAACGAATGGCACGAGGGCACTCAGATTGAGATGGCGGTTCCCAAATCGAGCCAGACTGTGTATCTGGACTACGCGCCCAATAAACCCGCGATCTACCTGGAGATAACTCGCAACTGGGCTGCGATATTTGGTGGTGAGCGACAAAAGTGGCAGGAATGATCCGACTAAGAGCCATAGTGGACTTCTATTCATGGTTGTATAAAATGTTTAGATGGGGGCTAAATGATGTTCTAATTGCAAAATGCACAACAAAATGCACATGATGAATAACTGTATAAGAACAAACAAGTGAACTTAATTTTTGCTGCAATGATGTATATAATTATTTACCCGTGGGTGAGTTATTTTTAATTAAACCAATGTCTTATGACTTTTTGTTTACACAGCCTTGCACATTTTTGGACTAACGACCTAATCAGCATGTTTTATCACCTTCCCCAGCTGAAACTGTGCATTGGCATGATTTGCCGTCCTGTAATCTGTGACTGTAATAAACCTCGCAAGTCATTAATGAAGTCCACCCTGGAAAGGAAGGAAAGATGCAAATAAACAAAGCAGTCTGCCGGTGGAAAAGCTGTCACCTCACTCTGCTTCCAGCTCTGCCTCAGCCCAAACAACAACACAAGAATAAAGCACAGCACACATCTTGATATTTGAAAAGTGCGTCACTTAGAATCTGGGATGGATCACATTAATGAAAACCGCGGAGGGACGACAGAACAGCAATTTAGTTACTGATGCAGGCACACGGAGATTGGAGGGCACAAACAAGTTTATTTTTGTCTGTGAAGTAGTTTGCCCTCTTAATAATGAACTGACTCACGCACACTAGTACATGTTGTCAAAGTGGTATGTTTTTGTCTTTATGTGCCAATTATAGATTCTCCAAAGCCTCCCTGAATCTATTTTGCAACTCCCTTGTTGCAAAATTTGCATATGGGAGGCAAAGTTTCCCATCATATCACCATCATGAGATGAAGATGCGTAGTATTTAAGGAAAGCTAATGATTTAATTTGTTCAAAGTGGCTTTCCAGTGATTTTAGGCTTGTTTGCAATGACGTTACCACCTCTACACTTGTATAATGCGCTCTTTCTGAGGAAATGACCCTGATGATGTCATCAGGGTTGTGTTGGCTCACTCCTCAAACGGGAACTGATGTCTCAGATCAAATGTAAATGATAAACACTGATAAATGAATGTGAGTAGGCTACGGCAGCTTGAACTCTGCCTTACAAACTAAAATCATGGGGTTGGAAAGATTTCGGAATTTGCCCGTTAGGGGGGTGGTAAGGGGTCTAATAAAGGATGCTATTGTTTTGCATTATGGGAGGATCCAGCGTTTTTGGAGCTTGACTCATAAAAAGAACTAAAACTCTTTGTTCGCAGAAGTTCGTCAACTTTTAGAATTCGCTGGAGTTCCCCTTTAAATGAGTAATTAAAGAGCTGACAGGCACAACTGGTGGTGTTAGAGGGTTTAATGGTGCTGATAACAACACATTTGTAAGCTCAAGTGCCTCTGATATTAGTAGAATAATTACCCCACCACCTTCTGCATTGAAGCATCAATCTGTTCACAGCAGCAAATGATTTAAATTACTTGAAAATGTTGTGGAAAATTTGCGTGAATTAGATAGGCTTACTTAAGTGATGCTGGGTGAAGTTAAAGGTTGTGGTGGTTTATTCTCACTGGCTGGCGGTCATAGTTCAGCTTCATCACTGACAGGCAGCCGTGGACCAAATGAACGTCCCATTATTCTGTTATTTGGACAGAACAGCCGACACGGGCCAGGAGAGGGGAGACCTTCTGATCCGCGTCTCCACGCAGCAGAAATGATCCACCTGTTTATTTAAATGAGAGCCTCAAACAGACGATTGGAGGACGATTTGCACTGACGCTGAATCTCAGCATCCCCACCACCACCCCGCACACACACACACACGCACACACACACACACACTGGAGCTCCGCCACAGCCTGCAGCTGCATTGACGGTAAATAGAGCAAGGTAGCGCATGGGCAGCCAGCAGGGAATTATTCCACATCGCATCACATCCCAGAGCATACATGGCGTCCTCACACCGAGCCATGATTTTAGTGTGCAGGCTGACGGTGTAGCTGCAATTTTTTTTCTCACTCATCATTCGTTGCGTCGGTGTGAAGCGGGGAAGATTCAGCCACATCGCTACAGTAGGTACCATCATTTGTGGATGAAGACGATGGATGCGGGCTCATCCGGATCTCTTCCTGCAAACACGGCGGACGGCGCGATTTTTTATTCCAACCGCATCCACATCTTCCGTATGTTGCAAGGTGTCTTTGAAAAGGGTACGGACCTCTGGAGGAAATGAGAAGAAGGGTCTATTTTGACTCACGCCTGTCGAGATGGTGAGTGAAATGCATGGCTGTTTTTTCTTCCCCCTGCAGCCCATGGCTGAGCAGCGGTACCTGGTTTTGACGGCAGATCCTCGCCAGCTAATTAGAAATGATCTTAACAGGGGAAATGTCACAATAAACCCACCGATCTGCTCTTCGTGTTTTCCTCTCACGGTGTTTATTTTTTACAGACCATCTCTGTATTTCTGTTGCGCTCGGCAGTTTATTCTCAAGCTAAACATTACGGCTTTTTTTCTCGACTTGTGTCTCAAATCTTACGCTGCACTTGTGGCCGTGTTTGCATCGCACATATTGCACATTTTACAGCATCATCCTTCACGCTATAAATGAGGCTCCATTCTGCATGCTTTTTGTGCACAAGAGGGTGTTGTGTTGGGCAAAACAGGAAATATTCCAGCGTCTCCAGTACTCTCAAGTCGATGCGGTGTCACGCCAAAAGACAACCATTTTAAAGAGTGGCTCCACTATAGCATCACGTTTTAAAATGACCTTCAGTGCTTGGTGGCTGGAAATTGATTCTCACCTGGGATGGAGTGTCCTTTTACAATCAGTGCTGTGGCCCTCTGATAAAAACATAAATCAGAGTAGGGAGGAAAAAAGTCATTTTTGCAGGACATGAGCTCTTTCCTTTTGCCCTACACCTGTCAGGCTGCTAAAACCACACCAGGGATTGGATGCATCCCTGTGACTGATGCTGCCAAAATCTGTGGTTGTGTTTTTCCTCCCTCTTTTTAAGTCATTTCAAACGTAGCCCTGCTGCAGACTACTCACCCGTGCAATGCTCTCTCCGTGTCCCAAATACATCACAATACATTTGACAAAAGCCCAGTTTTGCTTTTAAAATGTGAATGAATGCTTGAGCTGCACACGTCTCACAAAGGTCTCAGTTCTTGGTACAGAGATGGGAAAAGAAGATGAACAAATCAACTGTGTGAGCCATATAACCCTTTCATGTTGAATATTGTGACCTCAGCCCCATCACCATGGAGACGCTATAACTTTACCACACACTGCATATTTAATAGGCTTGATTTTGATCTCTGTGCTGCTCTGCACTTTCGCCCTCATGAATCTATACTGCGTTTTAGATATTTGACATCAACCTATAAATGTATGCATGGGCTGCACCGCTTGTAAAGCAAAGAGCTTATCGCTGCTGCTGACAGAAAACATGTTTCAGCGGTGTAAGAGGATTTGCCTACATGAAAATGTATTGATACCGTAAGCTTTTAAAAGGTGTTGCACTCATCTGGGCCTGGTTCATATGGCCTTTGTGTGCATATCTGTGCACCTAAGTCACAGATGGGAGAGATGAAGAAGCTCTGTCACACATAAGGCGAATATCATTCACCATATGTCATTCTGGATGAATGATGTGAGGAAAACCAGTGTAGAGGATGGTCTTATTGATTTAAATCTGCTTCAGTGGTGTGTGGAATAAACAAACGAGACACCTCTCACGGTCTGTGTTCACACTTTGAGTCTCGCTGTGCTCGTACGGCCTTTCTATGCACCATGCAGGTGTGTTGATCCCCAGAGAGCTGAAAAGTCAGGGGGCCTTCCTACTCCCTTCAGCCTTAAGATGGCAGCATTCTCTTACAATACATTGTATAAAAACTCATAACATCTGAAAGATTACATCCATGCTTAACCAGCAAATTTGAAATAACATCCAAGATTAAGTGGCAATTTCGCCATAACCCTTGTGTTTTCATTCGGCTTTCCAGCTAATTTTAAAGGGTTGTTTGTGGAGATGAAGCCTCTCTGCATGTCGATGGCTCATAACCTAGAGACATAATACTGCATGCTGTTTCTGTGGTGATGCTTAGTTACTTTCCCTCCTCAAGTCCTAATTGATTCTCTCTGGTTCTCTTTCTCTGCTCACGTAAAGGAGGCATCATTAAGAAGACCTGTGCATTCGAGATCAAACACACCTCGTTAGATCTTTAAGGATCATTGTTATTCAGCGAAAGAGCAAAGAGGCATCTCTTAGCTGTGACCTGCAATTTTTTTTTTTTCGTCTATGAGCACTGAATCATGAAGACGATCGATCCTAACGTCGACCCAATGTAGGAACTGCTCCCTCCGGTTCTCACAGCCTCTACCGTTGCTTGGATTTCAGCATTCAGTCAAATCCACCAGGTTTGTATTATGATGTTCACGAGGAGGCATGTGTTTCTTTATGTATGAATGTCAGACGCCTTTTGTATTGCAGACTGTGCTGTATACTCAAAGATCAAGGCAGGAATAGGAACACTGTGTTCACATGCAGATGCTTAGAAACCAACTGTATTTGACTGAGGCTCAAATGATGTTCAGAGTCAATGATCCATTATAATAGACATTATAAACACATGGTGGTAATGTGAAACACTTTTACACCATTAGGCGATTAGTCTGGGTGTTTTATCCTGTTGATCATGAATCCATTCTGGCTCTTTTTATCTTCGCTTTGCCTTTTTTCAGGACGGAGTATGCCATCTGCACCTTTTCACAGAATCCTACGACCCCTTCTGCTTGGCACTTTCATACTGGGATGCTTTGTGACTCTGTTTTTGATGTATTTTAAACCATCTACCAGCTGGTTATCGGGTCCCGTAGAGTCAACAGTATCCACAGACCGGGTCAAAAACCTCTTCTCCACCAAGAGTGATAAAAACGTCACCACCGTGCTGATCTGGCTCTGGCCCTTTGGACAAACCTACGACCTGAGCGTGTGCAGCTCTCTCTTCAACATCGAGGGTTGTTTCATCACAGCTGACAGGAACCTCTATAACAAGTCAGATGGGGTCGTCATCCATCACAGAGACATCTGCACTGACCTGTCAAATCTGCCACCTCTCCAGCGACCATCCTTCCAGAAGTGGATATGGATGAACTTGGAGTCGCCGTCACACTCCTCCCAGCTCCCTGGGATCGAAAATCTGTTCAATCTGACTCTCAATTACCGTCAGGATGCTGACATTGAAGTGCCTTATGGGTCCATCGTAGCAGCGGAGGGCGAGGAGGACTTTGTCCCACCCAGCAAGAACAAGCTGATCTGTTGGATTGTGAGCAACTGGAACCAGGACCACGTGCGGGTGAAATACTACAATGAGCTGTACAAACACATTGAGGTTCATGCGTATGGACAAGCCTTCGGGGAGTACATCTCTGACCAAGACTACTTCCCCACCATCGCCAGCTGTAAGTTCTATCTGGCTTTTGAGAACTCCATCCATAAGGACTATATTACTGAAAAACTGTACAACCCGCTATCTGTGGGGACAGTGCCAGTGGTTCTCGGCCCACCCAGGCAGAACTACGAGAACTTTATCCAGGGAGACGCCTTCATCCACGTGGATGACTTCACCTCGCCCAAGGAGCTCGCCGATTACCTGCTGCTCCTGGACAAGAACGAGGAAATGTACCTCAGGTACTTTGAGTGGCGGCGGCACTTTAAAGTAAAGAAGGCCTATTTCTGGGCAGAGCACACATGCCTGGCTTGTGATTACTTGCGTAGGCACAAGGAGTACAAAGCATTCAATAACCTTGACAAGTGGTACTGGGGGGGATAGTGCTCTGAAGGGCTTTGCAGTGCTTGTTTTGCTGTTGAAGGCAGTGCTTTAAGATTTTTGTCCTTCGGTTAACATGAAGGTTCATTACTGTTCAGTCCCGAGCTCCCAAATGATGTTGGTTTATTTTATTGGATCATGGTGACACGTCCATCTTTTTTTTTTTGTTTGTTTGTTTTTTATTTGTAAGCCAATTTCGCTAAGCCTTACTTTGCCTTTCATGTTATTCATTTCTTATTTATTTTTTATCGATTCTAAAATGCACTACATTTTTTTATTGTAATTTCAATCCATATTTTGCTTAAAATGCCCACATTTGCTGCTATTTTTAATGTTCCTGTTTTATTTTTAGTGTGAATGCTTGTTTGTATGGATGTGTCTGTACAACAGACAGCATCCATGATGCAAGGTTGTTTTTTGTTTTTGTTTTTTTCTTTAAATATTACTGTTTCATTAAGAGGCACACAGTGGACACAGGAAAAGTGTTGGCTGCAGAAGAAGACTGACTTAAAAAGTGAAAATATTTATGTAATATTTATTCAAGTGAGGCATTATATGCTAAAAAACAATCTCATTTGTGCTAGTGATGCAGTCACCTATGCAGTGTTTACTGAACTCAAATGTGAAAGTAGTTCAATTGTGTCATGTACATATTTGTGTATTTTTGGAATTATGTAGCTGTCATTTTTACCCCATACTTTTGTTTTTGAATTTGCACTGCTAATCCAACTGTTACCTATCTTTACATATGTACAGTAAGACAGAACATCATCCTATTATGTGGTTGTAGATAGCATATGGTGATCATTACCCGGCAGTCTCTGACAGCAGATGAGACTCCGCTCTGTGGGATGAAGGTTACTATTTTAATCATGTTTTGAATTGTTCATTGTCACATGTGATGTGTCACAGTGCAGTTGGAATCCCATAATGATGATGACAGTACGGTACAGAGCCACTGTACTGCAATGTGTAAGTCATACACACCTCGTTACGTGGCAGTCTGATTTGAGCTACAAAAGTCTGTCATTTTTAAACTCAACACAGTGATGGGAAAGAACACAAAATGAACGTACGACTGAATCTTTTAACAAAGCTGTGTTGCTGTGTGAACTGTACTGTCATCGCTCAATTTGACCTAAAATATTTACACTGATATTTTCAACTATTTCAAGCTGATGTTACCACATAAATGAAGTGGGTGTAGTATGAAAACAGATCAGGTGAGGCCTGTTTTTAGCAGATATTTCTGTCTCTGAATCATCACACTGCTGTGTTGTTTGCTGGAGTTAGAGGTTGCATGTGAAAAATATTTTTCTGGATTTTTCGTTTACACTTGTTTACAGTTACGTGGCTTACCAGCCAACTTACACCACTCACGATCACACTACAGAAAGACATCTCCTCATCTGTACATATCACATCACTTTTAAATATTGTTAGAACAGCTAATCCATGAACATGAACAATGCATCTCAACAGCAATCTGCAGCTACTGACATGATGGTTAAGTTTTTACAGACAGTACTGTGCAAAAACATGTCAACATTTTATGCAAGATAAGCCGGCGTCTTCTAAGTCAAATTACTCAAACATGTTTCAAGTTCAGGTTTCATTTTGATATCTCCTCACTGTCTAAGGGACCATTGATGTAAATTAGGATGAATTCAGTTATTTTTCTTATGAAATATGGTTCCAAATGCCATAGCAAAACCTGTATATAAACCTTGTCAGGAACTGATTCACCATCTAAA
Organism: Naso vlamingii; assembly: GCA_029822935.1. Taxonomy (NCBI): domain Eukaryota; kingdom Metazoa; phylum Chordata; class Actinopteri; order Acanthuriformes; family Acanthuridae; genus Naso; species Naso vlamingii. The sequence goes on along the minus strand of JAPQLA010000007.1, from coordinate 10,065,714 downwards.
TCAAACCAGGCCACTAACACAGATCATTCCTGTATGTTTGTCGGACTGAGGGAGCTCCAACAGTGTTTGCATTCATGGGGAAAACAAACAATGTCTTGTATATATTTTTAATGTCCAAATGACTTTATAACATGCAAGTGTTGTCAGGCAGTGGATGTGATTTTGCTGCATCTTTGCAAGTAACGGTGGTGCTTCAGGACGAAAGGAGAGAGACACTTGAAAAGGATTACATCAGAGAAGATGACTTTAGTGTTGTGAGGACCATGATGTCATTTTTGGAGGCAAATTTACATTGAAGTTTTCTTTTCTTTTTTATTAGGTGGTTATATTATTGTTGGCATGGCCTAAATAAAAAAGTCATGCCCAAATGCAGCAGAGATATAGCACTTTTATTCATGTGGAGTCGTGTTACTCACTGTGCTGGTGCCTGTCTTAGATGGAGCTATTGTGAGATCAAAATCTGTCATCCAAGACTTCGGCTGTTCCACAGATTAACTATGAAACTGCCACTCATGGCTTCATACTGTACAGTCCAATCTCATGTATGGAAACAAAGGTTTCTTGTCCAGTGTGGTTGGTGACTTTAAGGAACAAAAGATTTGTTTTTCGTGTTGTCTGTCTCTTTCATACTCAATATCTTTCTCTCTTTTGCACAAAAACAACAAGGAGCCATGGCTTCTGTGTCCCCTGTCTGAGTCTGTGGTTGTGTCACAGCACCGGAGAGTAAATCAGGATGTCTCTGGATACTGTCTGATCTGGCACTGACATTACTGGAGTCCTTAAAAACACTGAATACCAAGTGACATGAAATCTTTGTGTGTGGGTGAACGTGAAGAGTTCTCCAGAAATGCTCATTTTCTGCCAGCTCACTCGACTAATGAGTGAGTAAATCGGTACAAGTTTTTTTTTTTGCCAAATCATTGTATTTTGCCAAATGTTGTGTTTTAACTGTAGATGTCTAATAGTGTCAAAGAAAATAAAGATATGGACAAATGAGCAAACATGAGGAGCATACAGCACTTTTTTGTTATAAGACAGCTGGTGATGATGCATTTGATGGTAACCTATTGAAATAATGCGACACTGAAACCATTTTCAGGTCAAAAAACTGATTTAGATTTTGCTTGCTTCCCTGAAATAAATAGCTTGACAGAAGATTCTTTTCATTTTTGCACAGTAGCCCAAATATGTAGCCTTGCAAGAACTCGAGATATTAGCTTGCCTTAGCGGAGAGACTGGAATTGGCAGGATACAGCTAGCTTGCATTTTGTTTGTTTAAGGCATAGAAAAAACTAGAAAGGAAAATATTTACAGGGGAAAATGAACAACAGCTTTTTAAGTAAGCTTTAAAAGAACTGGTAGGTGGAGGTTTGTTTTTTTTTACCTTTAGACAGAGCAAAGTTTGCTTTCCCCCCTAATGCACCCTTTAAGCTAACTGTCAACCAGCTAAAGCCAACAGCTAGCTGCAGGCAAGAGGCTTTCATATTTATCGCACAGCCATAAGAGTGATATTAATCTTGTCATCTATTTCTCAGCAAGAAAGCAAGTTAGGGCATTTCCCAAAATGTCAAACTATTCCTTTAAATATAAGTGAAGTTTGAGTTCTTTAAGTTCATCAAAATACGTTTCTCATGACACATTTTACATGATGCCTCTTACTGTTTTTACATCTATTGTATATCAAATATAACTTCCAGAGATGATGTTGCCCACACTGCTCTCCAGTGCCATGTTTTGCAGGCGGAAGTATAAATAGCTGTCCAAAAGCCTTGATAAGAGATTGATGAGCGCGAGGAGCGTTTGTTGTGGTGGTTACGCCTCGTTCCTCTGGTTGTTGTTAGTTACACTATATCCTCGCTAGCACTCTGGTATTTGCGGTCACCCCTCCACCACTCAGAGATGACACATCTTTGTCAACTGCCTTTGCTCAGCGGTACAAGTGTGTGATAAATGTGTCCGTTACGAGGATTAGTGAAGCAAATAATCCACAAAGTGAATTGGGAGTTAATGTTAAAGTTCAGGTGGTGAGGAGGGGCGACTGTCCCTACAGTTTTTAGAACACAAGACAGTGTCACGGAAGAGGACATTGTCCTCAGCTGTGGCTCTCATTGTTGCTTGGTTGAATACAATACAGAACATGACACTGAAGTTTGTGTCTGCTGTAGGTCTTTATGGGACTTAATGTAATTTTTACTGATCTGTGCCATTTTCGGTAAAAAA
>JAPQLA010000007.1:10027714-10038344 GCA_029822935.1 Naso vlamingii | reverse complement strand
TAAGTGAAAGCCGCATCTCAGGATTGAAGCTGGAAATAAAGAACTCTATGCATCTTGTGGGTACTGTGTTGTCAGTAAAGAGTACACGTGATGATATATATTGTTGTGTATATCATATATTGTGGAATGGTTCCCATTTAGACTCAGCGCGGGCAAAAGTCTCCAGCTCAATTCAGAACGGCAGCCCACACAGCAGACATCAGCCAGTAAAACAAACCTCCAAACCACACCAGATCGAGACTTTGAACCGAGCAGCGTTTAGGACATTCTGTACGTTAAACTCTATACTTCCCGTGGTCATGTCTCCTCTATGTGCAAACACCACGAGAAAAGATATGTGCATTGTGTGGGGACTAACAAACAACTTAGCTCCTACACTTATTTTGAGAGAGACTTGGCGGGAAATAAATATAGAGTGCAGAAACAACACTTGTCTTGTCTCTCCGCAAGTCATTATGGTGCGGTGCTAAACATCTGCTCCAGGAACTGAGGTGACATTGTGTTGTGTAAACATTGTTTCTTGGTCGTCACTCGGCACTTCAGGCACAGAAAGTGTCGTTCCATCCTGCGCCATCCAAATGCAGTGTGGGCTTAAATCAAATGTAATTATAATTTTAACAAGTCAAATATAAATCCACCTCTGCCCTCGCGCAGCTCGCTCCGCAGTAAGAGAGCTGGGCGTTTTCTTCCTCCTGTCTTTCACAAAGGCTTCTCCACACTTCTGCTTCACTCTTTTCTGGGTTTTTCTGTGAAACGGCTGGTGCTGGCAGATACAGACGGTGAAACCTTAAATTATTACAGGCTTGGTGTTGCAGATTAGTCATTATCCTTAAGTACAGGACTCCACCACCTACACTTATGTGCTGCAAATCTCATTAAGGTGGTTTTATTTGGCTTTGATATCTTTAAATGATCCCACAATAAGCTTCGATTCTTCTAGTCCGTCTTCTGTTTGATTGAGAGTTTTTTCCCCGATGAAGACGAGGCGAGAGGATCCAAAGAACTGTGGCAAGTCACAACATAATGAATAACAGACAAAGACTGTGTCCTTGCTGGGGTACAAAACAGTAATGAAAAAAAAAATCTATGCTCTGAACTTTTTACCTATGGAGTGACTTGTGTGCAAAACTGCTATTTTGCAGTTCCCTATAAACTGTCTGGCTGAGTGCTTCTAGTAAAATTAGACTTTGGCTACTGCAGCTCTAAAACTCTGATTTCCTCAAACCAGCAGCTGAGTCACACCTTAATAAACATGCTGCAAAATTGAACTGTGGAAACAATCAAATCACACAGTCGAGATAAAACAGCACTTGGTTGACTTGGCTGACTGGCAATGAGCAAGTTTGCATTCTCAGAAACGTGTGCGACAGCAGCCACATTGGGCTGTCTGATGATAACATCGCAAGCTGCCAATGAGCGCAAATTTCTAAATTTTTCCAGCCTACTTAGTACAAAGTAAATCTCATGGCTTTACACAATTAAACACCTTGGCGATGTCTGGCTTTTTCTTGAAACTTGCAGGGAAACACTCCGCTTCACATTCGTACAGCTACACGCATTCACACCCCATTTTCATGCCGATGTGGGGTTTCAAACGGGTGACCTCCCAGAAATTAGCCCTCTTTTCTAAGGCTGCCTCCGCCACCGCCATTTTTTAGTTACTTTTACACTTCCGGCTCCATTTGGGTCCATGTTTGTTTTCGGGACCCTGTAATTTCCCCACCAATCACTCACATGGGCCCCTGTCAAGCCTGCCATTCATAAAGTTTAAAGTAGCTCTTAGTGGTCCATGGAGTTTATTGAAACATTAAATTTGTATTCCAGCCGTGATGGTGTATCTTTAGCCATTGCCTTACTCACGTGCTCGGTTAGGTCCCCTTACATCAACCACCAATTATGTTCTCCTCTTGGGTGTGGGTTGAGCCTTGGTCAGCATGGCGAAGAAACCAGGGACATCAATTTCTGGGCTGTGGGGGGAACAAAAACAGACAAAATGCAAAAACCTTTCTTCCAAAGACTGTTATCATTGTAGAGTAGAAGCATAAACATCACTGACATTGCCAGTAATGCCGTCCAGCAGTCCTCTCCGGGGAATTCAGTGAAATATAAGGACCTCAAAATGCCAGCTTACGTCCTCTGCAGAGGGGTCAAACAAAGAAAATGCCCTGTCACAGCTTCCCATGCTTTTTTTTTTTTTAAATACTTCTTTTCAACCTCATTCTGCATGAGGACAATTAAAAAAATCACTGAGTTATCTTTCTACACAGAGGCAAGTGGTAGAAGACGTAATCAGATCTTTTGCTTTTAAAATAGTAGCAGTGCTTTTAGAAATCTGATTCCATTCTGCATGCAAACTTTTACTGAACTACATTAAAGAACAAATATTAGCACAAAAATACTGAACGACCAAATTTCTAGGATGCATTATGCACGATGAACCATCTCAGAATAATATATGCAACTACTGATACAGAAAGCAGCATTTTAATCGAAATTATCAAACATTAATTAAGGCGTCAAATAAACGAACTGAAGTGAAAAGAATGATATTTCCCTCTAAATTTTAGTGGAGGAGAAGTATAGCATGGACATACTCTATCTTTCCAACAGAAACTACCAAAAAAAGCATGTAAAACAAAATCTGAGCACACTGAAACAAGATAGCGGAGCTGTCTTGTGCCCTCGCTGACTTTGGGTGTGTCATGTTCATAACTACAATTTTCGTATTCTTTTCAATTCAGTAAAAGCATTTTCAGTTGGCTGATATATCAAGTGTATAAAGTGTCATGAGACAAAGCATGTGTGTTTTACAGTGAGTGTCTCTCAACAATATGAGAGCAAAGTGATGTCACCGCCTCTAGTTTGAAGGCTGTTAATCTAATCTCTAATGGTTATTACAATGAAGCCTGCAGACCACATCAAGCTGCTGCGGTCCTGTAATGAGCCGAGCAGAAAGCGCTCTGCCATGCACTCACACAGACTTCAGTTCCTCCACTAGAAGCACAAAGACACAGTCTGTCGCAAATAAATGCACTGGCGTGTTTAGCAAACAAAAGATATGCCGTAAGGTTATAAACAACATCAAAATTACACTGTTAATTCATGTCTTCCGCCGGCCAATGTATACTCTCGTTCCAAGGTTCAGCATGACATGTATTTCTCTCATCACTGGTTCACATGCAGATGCAGGTTGTTGTTTCTTTTATGCATGACGAGATGAATCATTGTTCTCAGAACATCGTCCTAAAAACAGAGAGCCTTCTTTGCCGTGGTTTAGCAACAGAATGCTTGAAAAACATAAATAAGCAGAAATCTTCTGAACCTATAAACATATAAAATCCTAACTCCACCCTCGCTTGCTCTGTCATTTCGTCTAAATTTGACTAAATCTGGCAAAGCTGGGCCTCCTCTTGGGGCACAAGCATAAAGAGATTTTTAAATAATACAGTTAGACTGTAAAATATCAAAAACGCATGGTGTGCCGGAAAAGAGGAGACTTCAGCTGCTGAATACTTGCAGGATAAACATGAACTTGCTCAGCTGATGAAACTAGATCCAACACGTGCAATCAAAATGAAAAATATGACCTCCCTTTATTTATATTGGCAAGACAGTGAGCCTCCTCTTTCTTGAGTTGCATGTGTGCATATAATGTGACATTTCTCTGTCATCACACAGCCTCAGGTGAGCAGTCTGCAACTTTTGCTGTCAGTCGTCATTCCTGTCCTGATCATGAAAGGAATTTCAGACATTTGGAAATGAAGATCACAAATTAAATTGTGTTTTATTTGACAGGAAGAGAAACTTAAACAATCTTTCCAAACATGATTAAGTGCTATAAGCCAGGCAGGGTAGCACTTTGGAAAATTGCAGATAATTTGGTCTAATTTCCAAAAAAAAGGGTTCAAACAAGTTCCATGTTGTATAATCTGTAATTATACTCCCGGTGAAAGCAGCCTGTCACACTCACGTGTTGTTCAGACGCCTCATATAGAAACTTGGTTGAGCCCTCAGCCTCATCATCATTTTTTCTGCAAATATACTCACGTTGTCAGCAGTATGTATGTTCGTTATAAGAACACAGGGTCTATAAATGGCCTTATGTTCAGGATGATTCTGGGATGGTACCCTACACAATATTTATGGCAACTTGTGTGTTTGAGAACATGTGATTATTTGGGTGTATGCATTTCCGATGTGGCCGGGCTGAAATTGAGAAATTACAGTTAAAGGATCTTAAAGTAAGCAAGGCAAGGTGGAGGGTGGGGGTGAGGGAGGATAATACAGGAGGATAGAGCTGATTGAGGAAGTACAACATCACGACAGAAAGTAGCTGTAATTGTAGGAGGCCTGAAACCTCTGATGATGTATATTCACCAAGGGGACCAAAAATAACAACTGAACCACAGGAGCATGGCCCCCTCTCTGCATCAGCAGCAGCAGCAGCACCACCTCACTCATGGAAAGGTGCTGTGCAACAGTAAAACCTGCCCTCTGGTGCCCAAACACCAGTACTGCATGTGAGGTCTGTCGCACACTGGGTAGCATTCACAAGGCTGCAAAGAAACAAGTCCAAATGTCTTTTCCAGTGGCTCCTTATAAAGTTTTATTAGCTGTTCTGAGAGTGAAACACTTACACAGATTCAGAAAAAGAGTTCATCCTAAAATAGAGACTGAAATCAAGGCGACTTTGTCCTGTAAAAGCCAAAATGACAAGATGAACCAATAATACCCAGGAAATGTAACACTAAATATCTAAAAAATATGTAAATCCCTTAAATGGTGGGATTACATCAGGAATAAACATAATTATTTACTTTAAATCCAAGGCAACAGAAATCTGAGGTGCTTTTCATCTGTGGCACTCTAGACAACCTTTACCCACCATTTCCCTTGTTTACCTTATCTCGGCAGGGGTGGAGGGGTCCAGACAGTCAGGAAAGGTGAGGGCGAGTCTCAGCCAGCCGGCTGGACAAGATGTAAATTTACAGATGAGTCTGGTTCTGTACATCCTCAATGCAAGCTTTGTGAAGATACACAGGTGCCACTACATGTCTGGTGTTTTTTATAGATATGTTTTGACTGATTGCAGATGTTGTCATATTTAAACAGGGGGTCTTATAAACATACAGAAATATTAACATTTCCTGAGCATAAATGCAAATAAACATTGCCGTTAAATTGTGAATTTAAGTGCAAAAGGGCTGAAAATGTAAAGGTGTTATTTATATAAGTTCACTCCCCATGTGGAGCCCTTTCAAGTTTTTTGCTTACACATTCATTTATTTATTTTTATGTTGTGTACATGATTGTTTTCTACTTCAGAATAAGACTGAAATAAGTGATAATCATGTGTCTGGATCAAGACATGGAGGCACCCTGATGTGACATGCCTGCTTTGGGCAGATATGTCTGCTAATTACAGCCTAGCTCTGAGGAGGGAGGTACTTGCGTGGTGGGGGCATTTTTTTTTTTAATGATGCGAGGGGTAGATATGGTATAAATACCCACATCATTGTACTGGAAGGCAGCATTTCCTCAGTTGTGCTCGTACCTTAAGGATATACAGCAGCACTAGGAGGTCACTGGTGCTGAAGAGACTGATCTTCCCCTCATTGGATGCCGGTGCGTGTGTTTTCTCTTCCCGTCTAAAGAGCTCCATCTCTGGAGGATTTAGTCAGCATCTAGGCTTTGTTTAGGCCTTGGGTTGTTCCTTTGGCAGGCTGGAGAGGGGAGGCAGATTTGGGATAACTTAGAGCTTTGTGAGTGAATCCTGAAAGATCCAGGGTGCACTGACAACATCAGAAATTGAGTTGACACTCTGGTACTTAAATTTATCCCATCTCTTTGCTGTACATAGAGTTTCAGTAAAGAGGTGCAAGTAAAACTGGAGAAAAAGTTTGCAAAGACCTTGTACCTTGAGTGTTTGTGCTGACCGTCTCCTTGTTTTCCCCTGCAGGTTGGACCCTGTAAGATGGACCTACGAGTAGCAAGCATCCTTCTCCTCATGGCTACCATGACGGCAGCCACTGGGAAAGGATACGTGGTGAAGAAATTGGTGAAGGCTGCCCCTCAGTACCAGCCTTACTCTGTTAAGAGCCACGGTAAGAAAACACAGCCACCTGCTCTTCTTCTTTCTTCTTCTTTTTGACAAGAGCATGCAAGCATTTCTGCTCTTTTTGATGTTTTCCTCACAAAATTTGCCTCTCAAGTAAGGTTTTTCTCTCTAAAGACAGTCTTTACTTGAGCAACATTTTGGGATAGTCCTGCCTTACCTTTAAATCTTCAGCTAGCAAATTAGCATCTTTGTTGTGGCCAACATGAGCAGCAGAACCCAGACAGATGTTGGCCACAGCCATCTGCACTTTACTTTGGAAACTGAACTCCACCTTGTTCTGGAGCTGCCTTGAGCTCTGATTGGCTGCAATAGTGTACATGCTTCTCCAATCACATCCACTCTATTTAGATGTGGGACTTTGAGCTGAGAGCTGTGCTCTCTCAACTTCTTTTCAATTTAGCCTTCATTTCTTTCCTTTTTTTTTTCCATATTTTTTAAAATGGAACTTTCTAATTCCTTTGGTTAATTTCTCCTACAAAATGCCCTTTGCTTTGAGGAGCAATTCTAAGGAATCACTTGTGTTTTTTATTGTTTGTAGCAGTCAGCATTTTCTAAACATCTAACATTTTTAGAAGCATAATACTGTAAGACTAATTGGACATATATGTTTCTTATTTTTGGTCATTTAGCAGCAAATTTTTCCTGTTCATTTGCTTTCAGACAGACGTGCTTGTCCCCTTGCAAAAAATCTTTTAAATTATGGTGTGGTCTAAGGTGATGCCTAAAATGAAATACAAAATAGGAGATGTTGTTTTGTGTAAATCAACATGCTGCTATTTTTACCTAAGAAAGTAGCTGTTAGGAAATTATTTTTAGTTTGACAGCGACAATTACAGTCCAGTCACCCAGCAGTGTGGTTTGTTTGGGTGTGCCTGCTTCACACAAAAGTAGAAACATCTGTTTGGCTTCATTCAGACTTGGCTGCAGTTATCCAAGGAGTGAGCCTTTTGCGCTCAAACACATGTGACCACATTAAAGCAGCTTGTAAAAAAAAATACTCCTACTCATTTAGACCTACTGTTTTTTAGAGTTCTCTTTGTATAGTATAAAATTAGATATTAAAAATTTATTTAAAACAAAAAATAGAATATTTGTATTTATCTATCTTCACACAATAACTAAATGAATGTCTTACAAAAAAATAGACATATACTGTAAAATATAGTCTTAAAAACAAAGTAAAGGTGTAAATTTAAAGTTTGAAGAAGGATTTTTCAAAACTGAAAGAGTGAATCAACATCATGTCAAGCCTCAACACTACAAGATTGGTTCCTGGAAAAAGGACCAGCCTCTATGATGAACACAGGAGCAATGTGGGAGGGCAACATGCATTTAGCTTAACTTTTAGCTGTTTGCTATCTTATATTTGATTGTTGAACAGTTCCGTTGCTAGCCAAAAAGATACTGCTAAAACTCAATCACATTTGCACTTGCTCAGACAAAGCTTGCCAGCACATCCATGTTTTCATAGTGTTCGTCACTTGAATGGAGTATATTCAGAGTACAAGAGATATTCAACCTTGCATTCAAAGACATCATTATATAAATATCACGCACAGACTTTTTCACATTACCATAACAATGCAATAAAAAACTTAACAAAGGGTTTCTAAATATATACTTTTTATATCTGACCCAAACTCTTAGTTGTTGGTTTATATTTTGTCAATTCATCACATAACATAATTTAATTTTATAGTAAAAAAAAAATATATATATATATATATGCCGCACACTGCTAATTAGTACTTCCTCATTGCCTTCTTCGATTATCACCTGTATTGGATTGATAATAGTTTTTGTTGTTGTTAGTTTTTGGTGGTACTGATGACAATCATTGTTCCACTGTTCACAGTGGTGTCAGTGGCTGGTGAGCCTGGAGCCCCAGGTGAGCCCGGCCCTGAGGGACCTGCTGGCCCTCCTGGACCCCCAGGTGAGGATGCCGAAGGCCTGCCTGGACCTCAAGGACCTCCTGGAGCACCTGGATCTCCCGGTCGCTCCATCACTGGCAAACCTGGAGCCACAGGTGCCTCTGGTAAACCTGGCAATGATGGAGCACCTGGTGAGAAAGGAGACACCGGAGCCACTGGCCCTCAGGGACCAAGGGGAGCCCCTGGATCTCCTGGAAGCCCCGGACCTGCTGGCCTCTCTGCTACTGGCAAGCCTGGGCCTTCAGGTCTCCCTGGAGCAGTGGGACCAAGAGGAGAGCCTGGTCTGAAAGGACATCCAGGTGTACCTGGACTGCCAGGGCCTAAGGGTGATAGAGGGGTGGGAGCTACTGGACCTCAGGGTGCAACAGGACCTCAAGGACCAATGGGCCCAACTGGAGCACCAGGTGCTGCTGGAGTTGGAAAACCAGGGAAAGCAGGTCAGGCTGGTGAGCCAGGAAAGCCAGGTAGCCCAGGTAGAGATGGCGCCTCCGGTCCAATGGGACCTATGGGTCCTAAGGGACACACTGGTGCCCCAGGTGTAGGTCTTCCAGGTAAACCAGGTGAGAATGGTGCCCCAGGTCTGCCTGGCCCAATGGGCCCTAAAGGCCACCAGGGTGCTGCTGGAGCCCCTGGTGCTCCTGGAGTCCCCGGATATGGAAAGCCAGGTGCAAATGGAGAGAAGGGAGAGAGAGGAGCCACAGGTAGCACAGGTGCCACAGGTCCAAAGGGTGAGCAAGGTTATACTGGTGCTACTGGTGCAACTGGTGCAACTGGAGCCACTGGTCCTGCTGGACCTCAGGGTGCGAGAGGTTTCCCAGGTGAACCTGGTGCTGTTGGTGCTAAAGGTGACACAGGTGCACCTGGAGCTCAGGGACCCAAGGGAAACAAGGGAGATCAGGGACCACAGGGATTCGCAGGCAAGCAAGGTTATCCAGGTGCAGCTGGTCCTCAAGGAGCCAGGGGAGCTACTGGAGCCACAGGTGAGAAGGGTAACGCAGGTGCCCCTGGAAGCCCAGGTGCCCCAGGTATTCCAGGCCCTGCTGGACCCAAGGGTCATACTGGCCGTGCAGGTGAGCCAGGTGCTGCTGGTGCTGATGGCGCTCCAGGTCCCAGAGGACCTTCTGGACCCCAAGGTTCTGCTGGTGCTCCTGGTCTTAAGGGACACCCTGGTCTTCCTGGTGCTCCTGGCCCTGCTGGTTTGGCTGCTAAGGGTATTGTTGGACCTCAGGGTCCTCCTGGTGAGGCTGGTGAACCCGGTGCTGATGGTGAACCTGGCGCTGCTGGCCCTCCTGGTCCTCCTGGTCCCCCTGGTGAGGTTGTGTTTGAGAAGGGCATGGGAATTGGTGAGGTTATGGTTAAGTCCCCTATGTCTGCTTTCACTGCATCTCTGGCCACCCCCTACCCTGAAGCTGGCACTCCCATCAAGTTTGACCAGATTGTGTACAATGCTGAGAATCACTATGACCCTGAGACTGGCGTTTTCACTTGCCAGGTTCCAGGAGTTTACTATTTCTCCTACAGCATCCATGTTAATGGTGCTCATGCCCTGGTGGCTCTGTACAAGAATAGCCAGCCTGTTATGTTCACTTATGATGAGTACAACAAGGGCTTCCTGGACCAGATGTCTGGTAGCGCCGTCCTCTTGCTTGATGAGGGAGACACAGTCTACGTCCAGATCCCTGACGAAGAGGCCAATGGTGTCTTTGCTGCCGAGAATGTCCACTGCTCTTTCTCTGGGTTCCTCATTGCTTCAACGTGATACGTTGATACAGTAGTTCCCAAAAGCCAACCAACTAAATTTGCAATCTATTTCTCAAACTAAAGTAAACTCCCTGTTCAATTTTTCCTCAACCAAAAGACAGGCAGTTCACCCTTCTTTGAGGAATAGTAGCATCTCGACTTGAAAACTACAAGAAATAGGTGCTTAGAAGAAGGAAAACTAATTTATGAAAACAGGTGATCAGGGATGGGGGAAGCAATCCACAAAGTTACCAGTGACCTTTTATTATGGAGACAGCATGTGAAATTGAGGTGTTATAACTATGTTGTGTCCTGACTTTTTCTTTTCCACTCTGTTTCTTTTTTTTTTACTGACTTCAACTGGTGATTCTTAATTTAGTGTTTGTGCTTTTTTTTGTTTGTTTTGTACCTACTTGTTTTTGTTCGAGTGACCAATAATCTTATTAAAAGTACACAAATGCTTTCTGTGCAACATGTTGTAACTGATATCCTCGTATGTGACTTGAATATTGTGAAATGATAACGGTCAAATTGACCTTTATAAGGAGTCACCAGAATACTGTCATACAAACACAAACTACCAGCAACATTGTTATATCCCAAAAAATATTCATTATGTCATGTAAAGCATAATGACCAAAATAAAAGATTTCTAAACGAATGATTTCTCTCAGAAGCATTATTAAGATCAGTATGAATATTTCACTAAATTTTCTTCCTGATATATTAATTAAAGGTGTATATGAAATAACACATAAAAGTATTTATTGCATCTTGTGCAATTACACACTGAATAATTTGTGAGAAAAGCAATTCACAACTGTATTGCCTGTGTGTTTTA
>JAPQLA010000007.1:9307185-9322420 GCA_029822935.1 Naso vlamingii | reverse complement strand
TGTGTGTGTGTGTGTGTGTGTGTGTGTGTTAATGTATGCATGTATGTGCCCTGCCTCACCGTGCAGTGCAGTGGAGGGCTGATGTCGGGCTGTAGCCCCAGGCTGCTGAGCTGAGAGGGAGAAGCAGGAGGATGCAGTGGGTCACTCTGGCAGTGGCCCTGGGGTGTGTGAGTCTGTCCCGGGCGTCGCACACCCCCACCCCTACCCCCACCTCCACACACACCCCTCTAGTGGACAACTCCGAGGAAGAAGTAGACGAGCCGTGTTTCGAGCCGTGCACGTGCGAGGTCAAAGAAGGCGTGCTGCATGTGCACTGCGATGGGCGGAGCTTCACTAATGTCAGCCAGGTACCACCCTTGTTCATATATCTCGCCTTGCACGTGGAGCTGCACCGCACTTCATTGCCATATAGCTCCACAACAAAACGTACCTGTGAGTCTAATATCCTGCCTCTGATGTGGCTTACGGGTGTTTCTAACTGTTAAATTCATGTAATTAATAAGATAACAAATCAGACCTCTAATTAATCATTCAGGTGTCACAGTCGTGGGTCCGCCCTTTCAAACTCAACCTCCAGAGGAACTCTCTGAGGCGTCTCTATAGCAACGGGTTTCAGCACCTTGGCAACGCGGTGTCGATAAACCTTGGCAACAATGCACTCCAGGACATCCGAGTGGGAGCTTTCAACGGTTTGGCCAAACTGAGACGCCTGTACCTCCACGAGAACAAGCTGGAGGTCTTCAGAAATGACACCTTCACTGGCTTAGAGGCTCTGGAATACCTCCAGGTAGGTTTGAGAATATAATCCGTGTTGATAATCCCTGGTTGAAGGGGTTAATGGCGAATTTGCTCAAGATTACAGTAGATAACTGTGACAGAAATAGTCACTGCATGTGGCTTGAGTAAAAAAAATCTTCTCAAGATCTCAGTGCGTTTTTTAAAAAAATGGACAGCCTCAACTTTTCTGCTGCATTGAGTGCAATTTTCAATTGCAGCAATTATACTGAAGGTTCATCACATTTTCTCCTCCACCTGCAGGCTGACTACAATGTGATCAAACGAATCGACAGCGGGGCTCTGAGGTTCCTCTATAAGCTCCGGGTTCTCATCCTCAACGATAACCTGATTCCTGTCTTGCCTGCTCATCTGTTCAGGTTAGATTTCTGATTCTGATTATTTTACAGCAAAGCTTTTGATTTATGCCGCGATTGATCTGCAGAAATATCAGTGTCAGACACAATTACCATCTGTACTACTGTGGAATTAATGTTTCTGTGGCATACTATTTTAATCATAAAAGAGGGATTAATTATCAGATAAAAAAGCAGATTTCTCAGCAATGGAATGTGTGAACCTTTATTTTCACTTACTATCACGTTGTCCTTTCATGTAACCTAGCTAACTATCCCCCCCTCCTCTTCCTCCTGCTCCAGATCTGTGTCTCTGACTCATCTGGACCTGCGGGGAAACCGTCTGAAGAGCCTGGCATATGCTGGGACCCTAGAGTACGTTGGTCGCTCCCTGATGGAGATACAGCTGGAGGAGAATCCCTGGAACTGTGGCTGCGAGGCAGTGCAGCTACAGCAGTGGCTGGGTCAGATCCCCTACACGGCTGTAGTCGGGGACGTTACCTGCGAATATCCGTTCCACCTTCACGGCAAGGACCTGAGGGAAATTCCCCGCAAGGAGCTGTGTGCTGACCTCCCGGATAAAGAGCTGCAAGGAGAGCGCAGTGGCCAGTCAGCGGGATCACAGCCCCAACATTTGCCCCCAAACTCTAAACCCAACTCCCACCCTGGGCGAGTCAGACCGACAAAACCCTCTTCCATGGTCCACGGCTCCCGACAAAACACTCATACTTCCTCCACCTCATCATCCTCTTCCTCAGCCGAGCGTAAGGAAAGAGAGAGGCATCCGAGGCCAACTAAAAGGCCCCGACCCTCCAGAATATCACCCACACCCCGCGGTTCCAACCAGAATCCCCCTGTGGCTGGCTACCAGACACGACCTCCCATCCCCATCATTTGTCCCATGGGCTGCACTTGCAACCTGCACATCACAGACCTGGGCTTGACCGTCAACTGCAAGGAAAACGGCTTCCTCAACGTGTCCCAGCTCACACCTCGGCCACTCAACGGCCGCAAGCTGTACCTGAGTGGAAACTTAATCCAGAGGATCTACCGCACGGACTTCTGGAATTTCTCCAGCCTTGACCTGCTTCACCTGGGGAACAACCGCATCTCCTACCTCCAGGAGGGGGCCTTCTCCACCCTTACAAGCCTGAGGAACCTCTACCTGAACGGGAACAATCTGCAGAGGCTCAGCCCCCATATGTTCCTCGGGCTGCAGAATCTGGGGTAGGTTTTTTGTTTTATGTATTACTCACGGCGTTTTAAGCACATTGCCTTCATTGCACTTTAAAGAGATTCATAAACTGAAACCAAATGTAAGCTTAGGTATTTAGACATTTGTTTATAGGAACGTGGAAATTAATTTCACTGTAATGCTGGCACAGCAAAGAGCAGAACATTTTGATTACCATTATGCTGGAGTTTGACTAAAATGAAAGGTGCCCATTCTCTTCCAGGAGTGTCATTTGTTAGTCACGCTGTCTGATGGCATGCTTCAGTTGAGGTGTGAGCCCGGTATGAGTGACAACGTGAAAATTAATGTTTTTTTTGTATTTGCATACAGAGGTGTTGATGAGGCGGTGCAATGTCTAGGAGATGCCAGGAATTTGCTGTATTGGAAAAAGGGTTATTATAAGAGGGAGTCTTTAGGATGATGCAGATGTATTATTGACAGACTAAAGCTTACAAAGATAATTCCTCTGCAAATAATGCATACAGCGAAAATGTATACCATCAGTAATTGTATTTCTCCAGTGCATTAAACAGAACACTGTTTAATGTATTGAAAGTTTGATTCGGATAGCAGGTCAACTTCTATCCTCTGCTATAAGAATGAGAAGGGTTGTGCTGCAGTACGGTCGTTTTCAGAACATTATTCAGCCCTTGGATTAAAGCTCCATAGTCTCTATATTTTAAAATAAGCTTCAGAAAATCTACAGACCCATTAATTTGACTATTAATCAATAATAAAGATCCTCTCAAGACATTCAAAAAGTCTTCCTCTTAACCTCTCGTTAGCCTCTGTTAGCGAGTCTGGGCCGAGTGAGCAGTATTTTTAAACCACATCTATTACTTATTTCAGCAATGGAAGTATATTGGATGACTAGCATGCAAGCAAAAGTCTCAGGTCAGACTTAATTCTTCCCTAAGTTCACACTGATTTCTATTACTGAAGAAAAAAAAAAAAGCGGAAAAATTCAAAGTGTCTTAAATTTGACATGATGATCAGGCGTATGAAGGCAAGCGTTAGCAGTCATCAGTGCAAAATTACACAGTGTCGTTTGATGCTGATCAGCTAATCAGCTGTGAACAGCGAAAGGGCAGATTAAGTCAAATTTCTGTTATGACTTCTTTACATAAATCTTCATTTATTCAATTATCATACTGGGGTGCAGGAGAGGTAAATTACCTACATAAAAGGATATAAACCTGTGAAAATTCATAATGTGCTTTTATTATGTAAAGTTAAGGCAGACAGACCTTTTGGCTTTTGTAATGTTATTATATTTCATATATGTTTACTGTCAGATATTACAAAAGTGCCCCAGTCATCCTCCTATTTCCATAGACCATCTTTACTTTCCTTGCATGTCACTGTAACACTGTCCTCTCTTTAGGTACCTTTATTTTGAATATAATGAGATATGTGAGATTGACCCTGGGACCTTCGACTCCACGCCGTCCCTCCAGCTGTTGTTCCTCAACGCCAACCTGCTGCAGAGCCTCCCTCTTGGTGTGTTCTCCGGAGTTAATCTGGCTCGACTCAATCTGAGAAACAACCACCTTCTGCAGCTTCCCATGGTGGGCGTGCTGGAACACCTCACCGGACTGGTGAAGGTTGGTGCAAACATATTTGCTGAATGCTTGAGGGGATTTCGGAGCAGGTGGATGCTTGAAAAAAAAAGATTCTCATCTGCTGAGCTGCTGGTGTGTAAATGAGTCAGATACCTGGCACAATGCTTTTTAGCCAATTTAGGCCAAATAACATGCATTTTGTTGAGTGACAGCGGCAGCGTAGAAAAAGTGGATTATTGAATTGGATCACCCCTGTTGATTTACCAAACAAAAATGTGCATAATTATACAGAGTATATTTGTTTCGAGTATAAAACGATGCGATTAAAAGAAATAATAGATTGACAAGACACATTACATTATCACAGCGTGATAAAAGAAACAAAACCAGCTGAAATCTTGGATGGAGCCATACCTGCATACAAAACTTCTGGCAGCCCCTGATCTCCTGGCCTGTGGTACAGCTGCCGTTTTCTCCATCATCTGCATCGTCTGTTGTTTTGAGAGCTCTGCTGTGGCATGTGGGACTCTGGTTGCGCCTCAGGTATTCTAATTGGAAAATTGCAATTGACTTGATTTGCATAAGTGGTCTTAATAAATCAGGAGGTAAACTGGAGAAAGCTGAACCCCTCAAGTTTTTGAGCCTGGTTGTAATTAACACACCTCTTGGTAAACAGACTGTATAAACTGCAGTTGGTGTTAAACTCGCTGTTTGTGTTAGACCTTACCTCCCATATTTGGGTGCAGCATTATGTGAGTGGTTGCTATACACAATGTGCTGATAAGGACCGAACCCGAGGTATTACGTTTTTTTATCCTGCCTCCTCTCACTTCAGCAAATTTAGTATACCAGGCTTTTCTTAGACAGCCCGAGTAGAATGAGGTAAGGTGGGTGTGGATTAGCCTGAATGTCATTGTAAATTTCCATTTTACTTTGCTCCATGAAAAATTCCTGATTTTAAGTAGTGTGGGTGAGGCTGGCAGTTCAGAGGCTGTTTCTGAATGTTTGCTCAGGGGAAGGACGACAGTGGTTTATGGAGCTGGAGGAACCATGTAGAAGTGTATTATGTTTTTGTGCTGTTATACGCCTCTGATGTCCAAGAGCATTAAAGCATTCACCAAATGGAAGTACACTGTGCACCATATTCATAGAGCCCAGCGGTATTACCACTGTAGTGCTCAAAATCTGTAACACAGTAATTGAATTCATTCATTTACCAAGGTTGTTACTACTCTGACAGAGCCACATTAGCGCTGCCCA
This sequence comes from Naso vlamingii, assembly GCA_029822935.1. Lineage (NCBI taxonomy): Eukaryota > Metazoa > Chordata > Actinopteri > Acanthuriformes > Acanthuridae > Naso > Naso vlamingii. Next base: position 9,317,234 of record JAPQLA010000007.1, on the reverse strand, counting down.
TGGACTGCAGAAGACAATGTGACAATGATATCACCTGTTGACTTTACTGCTGGCCTGCTTGAAGCTGAGATTTCTGGGCACTGACGTGTACTTCTGCCACCAGAGTTTGCACAGTAAAATCAAAGGGTAACACAGATGGAGGCAGGGTGAAGCTCACAGCTGCTGCAAAAAAAAAAAAAAAGAAAGAAAGAAAAAAAAAAAACCCAAACCATTTTGATAATCACAAGCAGCAGCATGTATAGCTTAGAGTCATTGTCACAATCAAGGACAGGATTATAAAGTTACACCCACTTACATGCACTGATATCATTGAATAATGCTGTCTTGATGTCACATTGCGAAGATAATTATTTTAATGTCTGTAATCCTTTTTTTAAATGACTGTACAGTTTTCATAGCAGCACGAGAGCAAGTCTTTCCTATGAAAACCCATGAAAAGAATCAAGTTAGGTGACTCAGCACCTGAGAGGATGCCAGAAATATGTATGAGTTTAGAAGTAGCTTACATATGTCTTTCTCGGCAAATGCGGAAAACATGTTGTGTAGTAGGGCAGTGCTATCATCACTACCAACTGCATTGAGGGAACTTGCCCACAGCCACATCTCACCTTGTGTGATTTGTGTGATGCTGGATAGAAAAACAATGTGCACACCAAAAAGACTGATGAAAACAACACAGTATTCACTCACCAGGGGCAGGTTTGACATGAAAGCATTAAATGCACGACTAATGTGCAGCTTGTAAGTTTTACTACCTGCTTCTAGCCACTTCTGTACACTTCAGTTCAAATGAGTCAGTGATATTATTTTCAAAGGTGTTTTTTTTAGAAACTTATCTTGATGAAAATAGTTTAACATTTTAGGAATAGGCTTTCTTGCCAAGTTAAGACTGATACCATATGTCTTGATCAGGCTCCAGCCGGCAGGCAGTTAGCTTAGCTTAGCTTAGCAGAAAGACTTAAAGCAGCTAACTTTGCCTCGTCAAATGATAACAGAATTTACTCATATAGTCTGATGTCAATCTTGTTAGTTTAGCAGAACAAAAAAGTTTAAAACACTGCACCAAATCTTCGAGCTGAACTGAGTGCATTAAGTGATCATTGTCCATGAACAAGCCATTAGCTGTTAGCAGTGGGTATGCTTAGTCATGAGACACAAAAGCTCCTGGTTAAAAGAATATTTAAAGACCGTGAAAGCCACAAAAAACAATTGTGGTGTTAAGTTTGTGGCAAATAGGTGGCTATTTTTGCCCAGAACCGCACGCGTGTCGCGGTAAAAATTGGCCACAGTGTGACTGCTCTAATCTGTTTTGATAGACGCCAAAATGAAAAGCAAGCTGTAACACCATGCACACGTGCCGCTCACACATCCTGTGTGTCTCAGGGGTTAGCCTCATAAACAGTGACTGAATAGTTTTAGGCTGAACTGAACAAAGTAGTTTCAGACCAGCAAACACCTGAACTTAGCGTTACCAATGCTAATGCAGTAGCTTAAGCTAGCTTGGAAAAAATGAACAAACTGTCTAGTCTGTGACATGAAGTTTTGACAGAACTGATTTATAATATCCAATTCTGATACTTTTGCTCACTAAATGCGAAAACATATCTTTTTTTTTAAACAAACCAGCAGAGGGGGGGATACTTCTAAGCTAATGTTTAGCATTAGCAGTGTTGTTAGTGGTGCTAAAGTGTCTGGCAGCTAGTCAGCTTATCAGAGAGTCAAACCATGATGAGCTAAGCAAGGACGTAATTACACTGATTTTATTCTAAAACTCAAGTAATAGCCCAATCATTACTAGAGTTAATTACTGTCCACTGTCCTTACAAATTAGTAATTCTATTATAGGCTACCTATTGTTCTCTCAGCCATTATTTTCAGCCGGCTGTTTTATATTCTGTGTAGTAATCCCCTGAGTATAAAACAAACAGGTGGACATGTTTATGCACTGTAAGTAAGTTATATACTGTATATTTTTGGTTTATCTGCAAATACTTAGCATAAAGCTGCACAACACAGCAAAAACACAACCCATACAGGTGTTTTGCACATAAAGGTATTAGCAAAATAAAACCCTCTGAAATTCCAGGCTTTTTGCATTTGTGGAGGCTGGCCAGTCTTCTGGCAAGCATACCAATGTATTTTCTATTTCAGAACAGAAGATGGACTTTAGTCTCATTGACTGTCCCACTAATGTAGTAAATGCCAAGAAAAGCAGGTTTACAACCCACCATTCCACTGTACTGCAAGATGCTTATTCTTGCAAAACAAAGGCATTGTTTATCCGTATTAATACTCTTCCAACCATATGTAAAGGTGAATTATATCAATTAATATTGCACTCATTTGTTGCTATATTAGGCCTAAGTATTAAGTATCTAAGTATGTAAAATTACTGCTAGCTGAAACTAAAAGTCATTTGTATTTCAATAAGTCAAATGTTTCTTATTTAGTACTCTAATATATTCAACAATTGTGTCAGACTTTGGTTAGTATAAATTGTAAGCATTTGACATAAAAGCACAACATTTGGATGAGAATATTGCTATTATATGGTAATATATGGAGAGGTAATAAAGTTTAATACTGGTTTACTGGTCAGTCCTGTGTATGTACGTAGATTTGAAAAGCAGATTCTTTTTTAAAGTGCTTTTCAGTGTGAGCGATTTAAGAAAATGGCTGAACTGTTAAAATACTTAAAACAAAAATCCATTTCTGGGCTTATTTTCTCTTTTAATATTGTATTTTTCTGCATGTAACAGAGCAAACAGCAATCATGTCATGTCTCCATCCTTCTTTAGCACTTTCCGGCACCTTTCATACAATAAAAATCCAGATGACCAATACAACAGTATTTATTTTCACTCAGAATTAAAGATCAAGGGTTCCCTTCTAGACTCACCAAGTTGCACTGATGTTCAGCAATTACACAGAAACAGAGAAGCCAGTTTCTCCACTGACAGTAGCCTCAGTGGACCAGAAACTCTTGCTCTTTGCTCTTTGCTATTAGTACCGCTCTTTCTCCACCTACATGAAACACAAACTGCTGGATAGAACAAGTTCATGCCCCTTCTCAAGGGGTTGTTGAAGGCGCTCTGGGAAATATGGGAAATGACTATCTGAGGTAGAAGTCAACCAGGCAGGCAAAGGGATCGTGAGTACACTATGAAAGTAAATTACAACACTTGAGGTGAAAATCTCCTAGAATGCACTTAACATCACACACTGATGAATTCCAATAGTGCAAGTATCCATAAGTGAAATGCTTTAATGCTTTTTCCTGGCTTTGTATGTGTAACTCCTCGCATATTCTGTACCCATGAAGGCAGTTTTCCAATACTCACATTTTTCAGGAATAAAATTTTTGCATATACTGCAGTTTCTTCTTCTAATGCCCTGCTTTCATTTTCGCTGTGTATTATTCAAAAGACAATGAAACGCATTCATCAGTATGGAGACGGCTTGGCAAGCCTTTTCGCCACCAGAGACCACAGCAGATCCCTGAACCAGAGCGTCCAAAACCTGCTTATATTGATTTTATTTCTGGGAAATACGTGGAGCTATGCTGATGACTGACAGGATATTCCTGTCTGGGCAAACTGATCAATCATAACACACATGGTTCACTGAAAACGACCTGGATTTATCCCCTGAAGTGATTTCCTCACGGCTCCCAAGTAAATTTTAGACAATTATTGCTTGATCTTTGATCTCTGTCATAATGATAAAAGCCCACAAGAGTAAAATATCTGTTCTGCGGCTAAAGCGTGGCAGTTTCCACCCTAAACTGATGCCGTTATTTAAATCAGGCTGACAGAAGAATAAAGATGTGTAATTTTTGTTCTTAAATACAATAAAGCAGCATCAAAACAGTGAATGTTGCACTTAAAACTCACATTTTAACAAGTCTCAAGGTGGCTGTGTTAATGACACAGTATCATTAACATACTGCATGTAAGTGGAACAAGTTTACTAAAAGCTTTTGTGTTTTCTCTGCATTTTTCAGCACTTTCTCTGCAAGTAGCACTTATCGGGCTAACTGAGAGTCTGTAATTTCGCCTCACAACAGAACTTTGATTGACAAGTTGACAGCAAATCGCACACTAGGTGACCAGGCGTAAAAATTGTAAACATTGCTGGACATGTTGGACAGATGCTTGCAAAAGATAAGGGGGATAGAGCCCCTGGGATGTTTGTGAAAGCAAACAATACCTGGGATAAAATGCTTCAAGAATTTCAAGCAGATGGAAGATTATAGTTATGAAAGTCATGAAACTGCAAAAACAAGCTGACATTTTGGTCATACGTTGTTCATTCTAAATGTCACCTTGTTTTTTAATGTGCATTCATGCTGAATTACAGCCCAGTTGTGTCACAGTCATGCTGAAACATGGAAAACTGCACTTTTCAGGAGACCTTCAGTGTTCAAACTGAGTTAAGGTTGCAGCGGAGCGTTGTTTTTACTCATCTCCTGGTCGCAATCTTGTCATTATCAAAGCCACACAAAAGCCCACCATGGGGAAGCGCCGCTAAAGTCAAGGAGCATCCTGTTGTTCAGCATGAGAGGCACGAGGAAGTAGTCGTACCATGGCTCCCACAACAGCAATGCTGACTCATCTCAAAAAGCATCCATCTATTTCTGTAAGCCAGGGAGATGGTCTAACCAAATTAGCATGACAACATTTGTGCCAGCCCATTGGAAGTGTGACAGAGAGAATATCAGCTTCTGTTGCCAAAGTCATTGCTTAAGATATGGAACAGATCAGTTCTACAGACAATACTACGTGATGTAAGTGTTTCCCTTTGCGCATAATCTGCTTTAGCCTTTTCAGAGTGTGGCAAAGTGAATATTATAGTTTGTTTTAGCACAAGCTGGCAGTGAGAGAATGGATTTATGCACACACCTATTGGATTATAGCACAAGGGAGAGTTGCATCACATCCCGTGTATTGTTAAAAACAAAGTGTGAGCTGTGATACTCTCACATGCTCGTCACGAAAAAAAAAAAAAAACCTGCCGGTGAGATTTGTCAATAACCACTTATGTAAACTCTGAGTGGTCTTGTATTGTAAACTGAAATGTTCCTGTAACCTGCTGTAGTACATGTGCGAACAGGTTTTAAAGTGAGCACTTGTGGGTGGTACAATTGGTCACTGCTCAGATTGTTCTCTATTACTGAGATTATGCCGTGCCTGTGCACAGCCATTCAGAAAACGCAGGCACTTCAATGTTTTGATGACCCTGTAATGACATTATTTACGTTAATCAGTACTTAACATCAACTGCATATTTCACAAAATCGTTTAAAAATGCTGGCAGTCATGGAGAGCTCTATTCTATTATGCAAATGCTGAAAAACTCATTTTCCATATATTCCAGTGAATGGCAAAGGTAGCAGAGAAAACAATTTGTCTTTTTGTCATCTTATTAGAGCGCTAGCTACCAGCTTATTGTTCAGCATGAGAAACAGTTACCAAGTTACTATTACATATCCGACGGATGTCAATGTCCATAAAGGTGATTCATGAATTTCCATTGCATGGCAGACGAGTAATTAGGGTACTATTACACAATGACATTGTGCTGTGGTGTTATGTGTTTCACCAGGTGGACCTGCAGCAGAACCCGTGGGAGTGCAACTGTGAAGCAGCTCCGCTAAAGCGTTGGCTGGAGGGGCTAAGCGCGGTGGTGGTGATGGGAGAGGTGGTCTGCCATTCCCCTGAAAAGACCAAAGGCGTCGACCTCCGCTCAGTCTCCATGGAGCTGCTCTGCCCTGAACTCGAGCCCCAGGAGGACCAGGAGCAGGAGCAGCAGACGGCCACCTCCACAGCCGCCGACAGTGGTGTGTCGGTTGGCTACCCCAGCTCAGGGCTGGGGCCCTTTATCCCTCCGGGGAAGGATTCAATCCCTCTGTCGGTGTTAGTGCTCAGCCTGCTTGTGTTGTTTGTGTCGGCATTCTTTGCGGCAGCGGCACTAATCGCCTACGCCCTGAGGAGGAGGGACAAGCTGCCGTTCCGCCGCCAGGGAGAGGTAGACTTGGCCGGCATCCAGATGGAGTGTGGAATCTTCACTGAGCAGACGCACCACCACCACCATCACCACGGCCTCCCAGAGACGCCGCCTCTGCCTCCACCCGAACACAACCACGTCTACGACACCATCTTGCCCCCAGAGGCTGCATCTAAGAGTGCCAACCCTGCTGCAGCCTCACACATGTGTAGCAACCCCATCTACAAAGAGGAGCAGGATGCAGCGGTGACACAGCGACCCCAGCAACAGCAGACCTTTGCAGCTTCTAAAGAGAACGAAGGAGGTTACTGTTCTGCAGCAGAGAAGGAGAGGGAGTGGACTCTGGAGGTGTCCTCGTCCCCCATCAACACAGTCACTGGAGCGATAGGACCGCTCGCCGGCCTGCACGGGAACGGCATCCTCTGCCCCACCGTTATCGACAGCCAGGGCCCCACGCCTAAAGTCGAACTGGTGGACTGCCTCTTCAGACTCCCTGCCCCCGAGTTCAGAGACCTGCCAGACAGGTACGCGAGGCCACCGCCTCGCTACCCTCACCCACAGGACTCCAAACAGGATGCCAGACCTGACCAAACGCTTGTGGTCACCACCGCCAGTTCCACAGCAGGCGGTGGTAACAGCAGCCAGAGCGAGCAGGGAGCAGAGCAGAGAGCCAGACTGAGGACCACACCAGACTACATGGAGGTGCTGGACCGCTCGTACCAGTTTTAACACCCCTCCTATTTCTTCCTTCTCCCCTTCCTGCTTCCCCTCTTCTCTTGTCTCCTCATCATCCCCCTCATGGGTGATGAATCATCCAGTAACAATGACTCCTGTACAGAGGCTGGCGCGGCTTTAGAGGAGCCTGTGGGGGAGCCTGACTACACTACACACTATGTTTATTCCTGGATAACGAGCTGAGATCAGTTCTTGTATTTTCCCCACTACTGACGTATAGGTTGGTATTTGGTGGCAAAGGATTAGCTGATCCCAGATATCTGCCTGAAAGGGGGACGTCAGCTGCAGCTACTACAGAATTTTTCCCTCCATTACGCCTCACAATCGAAAGGCACTGAGGTTTTTCTACTCAGCGCCCCAATGAGCGGGAGACAGCATGGTTTTAGCAACGGTGGTGGGTGTAAACGTTCATATTATCACTCTCAAAAAAACCTGCGTGGACGTGAAACACACCAGCTCTTTGCAACATCAAACACAGAGTCATAAACTGTGACAGCCGGAAGGTGTGGAGCGAGCTGGGCGGACATGAGAGACGGAGACAACATGAGAGGGAGAGAAATGAGTGCAAACAGCCAAGTGCCTTAGCAATGAACAGCCAGCAGTGTGGTCAATGCTTATTTTTCTATGAATACAGATCTATTTATCTAAACAAAGAGGTTTGACTACCAACGGATGGGACGCTGATGGACGACTCAGACTGAAACCAATCAGAGCAGCCGAATAATTGCATTCCCTGGATGAGCCAAAAATAATAATATACCCAGTCAATATTGGAGTTGTTTGTATGCAGTTCAGTTCATTTTCATCTCATCCAGTTAAATTAATTTGCTTATCCGGTTGAATTTTTACAGGGCTAGATGAGAGACTTATCCAGGAATAGTTGGTTTGATGTGTGAAATTATGAAAAAAGGGTTTTGGTTTTATGAGGGAACGGATACAGATTCTTCTTCTTTTTTTTTTAATGCAAAGATGAAACAGAGGAAGGCGGACATACAGAAGGACATTGCAATGGATGCATTTTGGATTTCTTAATCAGCCTGACTTAATGTGGCCGAAAGGACCTCTGCTCCACTTTTCTTTCACTGGACAAAGGCAAAGAGGTTATTGTATTGATTTTTAAATATTTCTCAGAGGAAAATTGAACGGCAAAAAAAAGGGACAAAATACCAGGACGTGAAGGCTTTTTTTTGTCAGAAAAAAAAAGACACTTCTATCAACTATCAATTATTATCTTTTACGGAGGTACCTTTTTATGCTTTCATCTCCTACCAATAGTAGAGGCAGTTGTGAATATATTTATTCTTAGTTTTTGCGTGTTGAAGCTCTCCTGTAAGGGATCATGTTATATTAATGTATAGGATGATTCTGCATCTGGTTCAGCCTTCTTACCGCCGACCCACGAAATACAATAAAGGGTGCTACGTAAAAAGAAAGCCTTGCGATGGTAGCTACTGCAATTTGTGGCAAATTGACGCACGCACACACACACACATACACACACATGCCCTGACCTCCATTAATGTACACTCACTCAGTCTCCATTGCCTTAATAGCGCATGAAAGAAACAGCTCGAGGTGTGCAACTGTAAGCCTGTAAGCTCGTCCACGCACCGTGTTGGAGAGATGAGATGAGAGTCGAGCAAAGCTGAGAGCCTGCAGGGTTCCTCTCACACTAAAGGATGAAGATAGAAGCTAATAGTGTGAAATCTGCCACATTAATGCTATAAAATCAATACAATCTATTTGTGAAATAAGGACATGTAAGGCTGGTGGCCCCTGGGGCTCAGGGTCATGAAATGCTCTTTCTCGCTCCAGCTCCGTTTCTTTCTTAATGATTTTTCCTCCACCGTCCTCCTCTCATCCACTTTCATCTCTCCATCTGATTGTCTTCCTTCTCTCCTCTTTTTTTCTCTCGGCTCCTTTCATTCTCACCTTTCTCTTTTGTTCCTTCTTCTCTCCTCTATTTCCCCTTCCCTCCCTCTCTCTCTCTCTCTTGCCCGTTGCTCCTGCTGTCAGCTCAGCCTCACAGGACAGACACAGAGAGATGCTGTTCTATATGCTGCTCAACACACAGGTAGCTTGCACTGAAGTGTGTCTCCGCTTGTGTGTGTGCGTGTGTGTGTGTTTTTTTTTGTTTCTTTCTGCTGTGCTCTTTCCATCCTTCAGTGATGAGTGCAGTTCTTCAGACGCCTCCTCACTCTCAGTGTTCAGAACTCTGTTGCACAGATAATCCCCCCGTGGGTGCGTTTGCGTGCATGAGAACACGCGCACGTCACATCGTGCGTGTGTGAGGGGTGTGCCTTTGTTTGTAGGTGTGTGTGTGTTGAAGAAAAGTGTGTGAAGGCGGGTGTTTGTGCAGCTAGTTGAGTGCTATAGTCTGTCTGTTTGCGTGTGCGTGACGGAGAGAGTGAGTGCGGCGCCACAGCCTCAGTCCAGCCTTAATCCTCTAAGCTGTGTAGTTCACTCATGCCACATCAGCCCCATTGTGTCTACAGACAAAGAAGCCCGGTTAAAACTAAATGCCAGTTAAAGCAACAAACGACTAATTATAGCATCATTCTCTCCATCCTTTTCTCTCTCTCTTTCTCGCTCTGTAACGCTCCCTTCTCACTTCCTCGCCTGATTTTTCGCAACACTTTCTGTTCTGGACTCGTTCCAGCTGCGTGTGTGTGTGTGTATTTTGCACTTGTGTTTCCCTGTATATGCGTGTACGCCGCTGTGTGTATGTGTGTTTGACTATCTGACAGCTTTGCCATGGTTCATGTGTTTGGGTCCTGTCAGAGCTGTCCTGTCACTGTGTGAAAAAAATCATTCATTTCCCAGAGTCGAGGATGAAAGAGTCTTTAGACTTCAAACGCCTGTGGGCCTCTGTGGCTTAGATTGCCTCTCGCTCTTCCTCCACCGCCGTGTCATTTATTCCTTCAGAAAAAAAAAAAGAAAGAAAGAAAACAGTGCGGCTGTGGCATTGGTTAAGTAGAGATGGCAGAGACATGGTGAGGAGCTGGACAATTAGCCTGATTAAAACACTGTCATTTTGCATAATAGATTTAGCCTTAGCTGCGATAGGCGGATCCTTACTGAGCGATCATGTGTGTGTGTGTGTGTGCTTGTGTGTGTGTGAAGCCATGAAACCACATTCTTCTCTGCATAAACATGCAGGGTATTAAAAATGCACAGTTTGGCATAGTTTGATGTCGGTGAAAAGAGATCTATTTAAAAGTCATGGTGCATAGCTGCAGAAGCTTTGGTGTTTGGGCATGACAAATAGTTGTGGTTGAGCTGGTCATCGCTCAAACACACACACACAC
>JAPQLA010000007.1:9109569-9124623 GCA_029822935.1 Naso vlamingii | reverse complement strand
GGGGACAGGCAGGATAAATTAGCAGCCAAACAAGGAGGGGAAAAGGTGTAAGTTACCCGAACAGTTAGTCAAGAGTGAGATAATATGTTTAGGATTATACCTAAGTGCTCATATTAAGATTTAAAAATAGTCAAATCTAGAAAGAAAATTAGTTTGACCTCAATTCAGCCACTTAATTACTGCATCAAATATGTTACATGTAATGTAAATTCACCTTTAACCATCACTGATGTCATCCTATCAGGTCCCTTCCTGTGATCATCCAGACAAACAGAGGTGCTGAGTAGTGTCACTCGTGTCAAACATGTCCATGAATATTTCAGAGGCCTGCTGATGTCAATAGTCCCTATAAAGAGGGAAGTTCTCCGTGCAGGACACCTCCAAGTCCCCCACACGTCCACAGAGCCTGCGCTGACTTCACACTTCCCACTTTTCTCCACCCGTCGAAGAGAAGAACTCCTCCACTTTCTTCTTCAGCACCATGGTCAGCGCTCGAGCTCTCCTCCTCGCGGCCACCTGCTGCTACGCCTACCTGTGGCTCGCTCGTGCAGAGGACTCCTCAGTGGAGACGCGCTCGGTGGATTTCCCCCTGAAGACCCAGCAGGAGAAAGACCTGGTGAGACATTTTAGAAGGGACAAAAACGTAAAATGATGACCAAATGAACCGAAAAATGAAAACACACAGTTTTTGAGCTTTCAACTTCAAGCAGGCCAACGAGGTTTCCTAAAAAATGAAACGCAATTTTAACTTTACGTAATATGATTTATTTTATAACAATTTCCATGTAATTTTTTGACATTTTTCTTTGCAGATTGATGCTTTACAAGAAGTTTTGGAGAAGCTGAGGAGCAAAGAGATGCCCTTAGAGAAAAAGCTTGGCTGGCTGCCTTCGGTATGTACACGTGAAGAGAAATGACGATTTGCTTGCATTTTCGGGGCTGGGAATGTGTTATTCACCATTTATTTTTAAGATAAGATAATCCTGCGCAGGCGTTACAGCAGCACAAGGACCGAATAAACAGACAAATTTGCATGGAATCGATAATTAAAAGTGTAGGCTGTAGCTTAACGAGCTGTAAGAGCTCTTAGAAACAAACAACATTACAAGCAACAGCAGTACACATACAGAGTCCACATACAAACTGCTGTACTTGAACTCATAGTGCAATATTCTTTGGATATATAATATAGTTGAATCATTGGAGATGTGATTGGTGGTCCTATAAAGCCTCCCTTAAAAATGAATTTTATTGTGAAGGTTTATGTAAAATATGGAAATCAAATAAGCATTTTTTTTTTTTAACAGAAAATAAGTCTACAACCTGAATTTGCATTTTAATGAACTTGTGTTGCTTTATCATTGCAGTGTGACGCAGGGGAGCCGTGCGCTGTGCGTAAAGGCGCGCGCATCGGCACGCTGTGCAGCTGTCCCCGAGGGACGGCATGCAACTTCTATGTTCTCAAATGCTTGTGAAGGGAAAAAGAGACAACAGTGGTGCAAGGAAACAAACGAGAGACTTCAGGAGGTCGGATTGACAAACTGTGTTGTCATAAAAACGCGATGTAACGTGATTAATAAAGGGAATTTTTCTTTCTTCTTGGAAAGGGAAGTGTGAATTAATTTGACTGTCTGCATCTATTCGTCTCTTCATCAGTTTATGGTCCTCACATCATGGAAAGTTATCTGTGTGAGATTCTGGCATCTTGTGGCAGAGTTTGAATGTATTTTTTGGTGTAACTTCTTGTTTTTTCTTCTACATTTTTGTTGTTGTGTTCTGTTGGGAGACAGTGTTGGTTTTTGAACACATCTGTCAGATAATGCTGCCAATAAATCGACTAAATTCTATTCAAGAGTCAAAAATCACCTTACTATTCAAGCAGCTGGATTTTTGTCATTTTCCCCTCAAACATCACTTGTTGGTCGTTTGCTTTTGATTAAAATCACTGCAACACTTACGGGACAACAATAAAGGAAATATATTGATTCCTCTCGCTCCATGTCATCAATTATTTACTCTTCCTACACTTTCGCTAATGCACGGCAGCATTCCAGCATACCGGCTGTCATCTCAGTAATAAAAGGCTCTGTCAGGCTTTTATTCAATGACATCACACTGCAAGTTTCCAACATGGCGTCCAGCCGGCTGCTGGAGAGGCAGGTCCGGGAGGAGCCGCGGCGCGCTGCCACCGCAAACCCCGACTTCTGCCTCCACAAATACTCCCTGCTCATCATTATCGGACGGACCGCTCACCTCAGACACACGGGACACATCAGCGGGGAGATTGAACGAGGTACGTTTATTTCAACCCGCCCCTTAGCAGCTCGTGCGCGTCGCTCATTTGTGTTTTTTCTTTTTTTCCTCTACATTCGCACGAAATTTCAGATGCTTTAACTTTGCGTCGCCCTGAATCGTTACCGGGGATTGCAGCGTTTATGTAATTTTATCCACCCTACAGACCGAGGATGCGTCATCTGGCGCTCCTCCACCATCAGCATCACCCCATCCCGCTGGGCGCATTATAATTAAAAGCAGTCTGGAGCGGCTGGTTCGTCTTTTGCCTCAGTGCCTCGTTACGCAATGAGAAGAGGCTCTCGGGGAAATGTTACATTCGAGTATGTTGATATTCAGTCAACACAGAGCCACTTGTGAGCGACGTGCCTGTGACCTTTGTGTGTTTATGTAAAGCAATAGGCCCGACTGTGGACGCTGTCGGCAGGAAACAGCGCGTGGTTTAATAATAAGCCAGTGGCTTATGTTTTATTATATGTGAGGTTTGAGTGCAAAGGCCTACAGTTAATGAAAAACTGCATATAGGCTGTGAAAAGATGACGGAACTGAAACAGACACGCAAGGACAGATAAAGATATAAATAAAGACAGAGAGACAGTTATCATTTTAATAAGGTTTATTAATATTTCATCAGTGTCTGGTGAACTGCATGTAGCTCTAAAATATCAGCTTCTCATAAGCTAAGAAGCCAAGCTCTGTGTTCAGCTGTGAAGTGCATTTCTCGAAGCATTCTGATGTGATTTTAAATGTATTTGGTTTAACTTAAAAGGTGCAAATATCAGCAGATTTTCACTTTTGGTTCTCACTGTCATGCTTTTTTTTTTTTTTAATGTGTGTCACACCCTGACTGGCCACACCACTTTGCTACACATGCACAGTCTCATACAAGGCTCTGCCATGAATTCTACTACAATGAAGCTTTTACTTTTTATATTCTTGCTGTCAGTCAGAAAGGAGGTAGTAGTACTTTAAGTCTTATTGTTTGGCTATCGCACAATTTTTACAGCACTTAAAACAAACCTGAATAGATTCAGAGTGTCTGACAACCTCTGGTGAACTGCCTCATGTTTAACCAAAGGAACCATATATGAGAATATAGACTGAATTTTTGGCAGTGGCTGCCTGTGCTGGTCTGTGGTCTCTAGTGCAAACACCAGTTAATACTCTGCTTCATTTATGAGTTGATACACAATGATCTGCTGCTTAAAGCTTAACCGTTTATAATGTTTAATGATCTGAATGCTTAAAAGTATCCTTTTTTAGGTTTATTAAAAAAATAAAATAAAAAATCTTATTTTGTACAAACATTTTTTTGAATAAAAACACAAGAGCCAAAAAGCATACTTGTTGCAAAAACAGGTTATTGCTTATATTGAAAGGGTAGTCCACTAGAAAATGTTCTATGTGAAAAATGAGATGTACATATTGATTTTGCACATCACAATTTTTTCTTTTATCTCTTTTGCTCCTGTCCAGACAATGATGTGTATATTTGTTATGACAGTGTGACAGATTGTCTTTTCTGTCTCCAGGTATACGATCATGGGACGTCGACTTAAAATCCTGTAACCTGAACCTTTATCTCCAAGAATTTCTCTCCCATCACACGGCATCTTTCAAGGGCGCAGGTGAGCAGATGTGTTGATTTGACTCCTCACCCACACGCACTCGCCCTTTATCGCACGGAAAGCCCCGTCCCCATGGTAACCCGCCAGTTTGGCCAGTCAGGGGTCAACGAGGAAGGAAGCGAGGAAGGAAAGTGCGGGAGTGGTGATTGTTAAACATGGGTGGACCCTTTGGACAGAAAACAACAGAGACCTGCGACCAAGCTGTGCCACCTCTCTTTTTGCATGCGTTGCAGCCTTTTAGTATGCAGAGCCAAGGACGATCAGGGAAAACAGTGCAGACAAATATCAGAGCCAGACAGTTACAGCTGAACTGTGAAGTGAGGTGATGAACACAGACAAGAAGAGACACGTCTCTAACTAGAGAGGGCAGCCAGACAGGTTTCCTGTGCATGATAAATACTCCTGTAGTTTCTTGTAATGAGGTATAGAGCCTGTGAGCTATCTTGGATGCCAGTTTTTTTGTAAAATCGAGAGATTTGACATTTTTTAAGAGATTTAAGATGAGAGAAAGAGAGATGATTTCTCAAGAGTAGTTTGACATTTTGAAAAATACAATTGGACGCAATCTTGCTAAGGCTTAAACAATTAGAATGATACCTTTTCGGAATGGATGTTTAGGTCAAGCATGATGTTTCCTTACACATTTATGAATGATCCAGGCCTCTACAGTGATGCATATAGCTTATTGATTAGAGGCTGGTAGTGATTGGTACTTGGCAGAGCCAGCCCAAGGCATAAGCGAACCGAGCACTTGCTTGAGGTTCGCAGGGGCCCCCCACGAACTTCTGAGTTTTTATTTTTCCATTTGACGATATACTATATTAATGATGTGTTGTCATGTAAAAGACCTACACAACATTCAGTATGCCACTGTGTACTGCATCATTTTGAATATTAAAGTAAAAATCAACACCAGACTACTCTTAAGATTGAAAACCAAAGACGGGCTGACATTGGTGTGATGTAAGCAACTCATCTACAATTGTGCAGAATAAGGGGAAGCTGCTGACTTTGCCTAATAGTGACTGAGAGATTGCCTGCTCTCCAAGTTTGCAGGACTATTATCTGCTTTAATGTCCACTCCTTAATATGAGTCCCCCGGTGGATGAAAATCTGGCTACAACACTAGCTGCTCACTGCTTGTTTGATTTAACAAGTGCTTTTGTTATAACAGCTAATAGATTAATTAATTTACATTGGGTGTGCAAATGACCAATAGACAATGGTCAGTGGTATCGGCCAAATCAATTTTGCATTGTGCCCCATAAAAATTTGGGCCGGTCCTGATACTTGTTATGGACCAATATGCAAGGCTTAGGTATCTGTATTGGCACTGAGAAAGGTGGATCAGCCCATAACCTTTAGAGAGCATTAAATAAATTAAATGTGATAGCAGCTGTAAATAAATCAAATGGTGATGTAATTAAGTGCAATAGCCAGAGTGTTCTGTTTTGGGGCTAACTTGAATTCAAGACAAAGAAACATTTGGAGTCATTGTTTTCCAGTTGGCTGTGTCTGCCTCTGTATCCTCAAACGCTGATCCAGTTCTGCTCTCTGCAGTCTGAGCTAACTTGGCATCTCGTCCTCAGATAGTCCATCTGACTCAGCTATTTCTTCCTTCTTCCTTCCTCTTTCTTCGCTCAGGGAGTCAGTCACCCGCCTGGTTGTCCTGGTTTACTTTCTCATTGACTTCTTTCAGTTCCCCTCATTTGCTTCCGGCCTCTCGCTCACCGCTCAGATCTGTCGACTTGCTTCCGAACTCCCATGGCTCTGACTTTTCCCGTCTCTTGTTTGTTTCTCCTTGGCTGACTGTCTGTCTGTCCCTCTCTTTCTGTTCTTTGTTTATCCCTCTTCAGGGCAGAAGTTTCTGCGCCACAGTGCCAGAGTGTTGGACACTCAGGTGCTGATCAGTCCAAGTCAGGAACAGGTTCGTTCAGAGGTGAGGGCACAAATCCTGGTTTTATAATGACGCCGTAGTGCAAGTAGCATATATCACAATTTTTTTAATTCTAAAAATCAATTAAAATAATAATCATTTTGAAAATGAGATCTGAAACAAAACTTTTTTTTGTTTGTTTTTAATATCCTAATTCAGGTCATAGATTATTTTTTCATATTATTGCACTTAGCATCATGCTAAAATACTGAAGCATTTTCATATAATCATGATAAAGGCTGCAGAATTTTTTTTATTTTCATTATTAATTAATCTGGCAATTATTTACAGAATTAATAGATCAATAGATTATTTGTTTTCTCCAAAAAATAAAACACCCCTCACAATTACCCAAAGGTCGTGTGTTTTCACCAATGACATTTGACCTCCAATGACATAAAACAGAAGAAACATCAGTTAAGAGTCAAATTTTTGAAGTGGCAACCACCAAATGGTTGGTTTTTCTGTTTGTAAAGTGACTCAGATATGTGTCAAGAATGGTCAAAATAGTTGACAATTCACACTGACGATGATTGAGCTCAAAAAGCCATTTAGGTCATTAGCATAAGGCCTGAAATTAATAGCCTAAGCTAAAAGAAGTAAATTTTAGAAAATCTAGCACATTTATTTTTAAACAGTGTCCCCTCCTTCATTTACACACTGACCAGCAATCATGGAGCATGCAGAACTTGGTAGAAGTTTGCATCTTGGACCTATAGTCCTCAGCAGCGATGATGTCATCATCACAACCAAAATGGCAGCCACTGAGCTCCTTCTTCATCTTTGGGAAGAGGTAGCAGCCTGCGGGTGCCACATCAAATGAATAGGGCGACTGTTGGACCAGTTTGCATTTCTGGATGGCAGCCATCGCCTGCACAAAGGACGATATTGTCCATTGTATCGGACAGCGCTGACTTGCAGTTTTCAATTATCCGAAACAGAAATGCCATAAAAGTTAATCCATGCAAATGTTATGCATATCAACAAAAACTGCCTCAAACTGCACTGGTATGTTATTCATCGTCCTTTAATTCAGGCCACAAACTTATCCATCTGCCCTTTTCTATGCTTTGAATTTTCTTTCTCAGTCTTTTTTTCTAGTTAGTTCTTCTACTCTGGATTATGGGGAATTAAAGAAACAAGGTTAAAATAAATAATCTTTCCATCTCTCTGGCCTGGTCAGGTGTTGGCTCTGCTGTCCAGGGACTCGGCCCATAAGCTGTTGATCTTAGCGGGCCAGAGTGTGGAGGAAAGTGGAGACCTGCTGTTTCACAAAGGACGGTTCTCCTCACACCAGCTGAAACAAATACTAACAGAGCAGGTACGAGAGTGTCTCTGTCTGGATTTAATTTCTTTGCCAATAAACGTTCAGTTGTTGCCATGGTTGCTTATCAGGTGCATGTAGTCTGTTAGGCTGTTACTTACAATTATCTTTACTTAAGATGAATGTGTAATTATTTTCTTGATTGTTTTGTCTCTTTAATGACAGAAAACAGTCCTACTTGTCCTAATTTTGTTGAATTGTAGCAAATCTTTATAAGTACAGAGCTAGAATAAGCACTTGTTTGGCAGTTTTGCTTGAAAAATGACTTAATGACTTGAACGATAAATCGATTATGGATAATTGATATTGATAACTGTCTTATTATTTTAGCTCTGTTTTATTTTGCTGTTAAACCCATGCATTACTACAGCCTCTGCTTTCAATGTAAATAAATAAATGAATCATTTTGATGATGAGCAGATTTTTTTAGATTATATTTTTTTATTTGAAAAATAAACTCTTTCGTGGCGTCCATTACAAAAAATATGCAATGTAGACGCTCTCTGCTATGTTAATATAATACTGGCAAGGCTATTGATCAATCAATCAATTGTCCTCTACTTTAAAATACTGGAAAACAAACAGTATTGTTGCAGAGCACAAATCTACTTGTTGAGAAAATACTCTGTCTTTAGTTAACAGATCCAGAGAGTTCTGCCTCCTCCTGCAAACTCAGTCTGACCCTCAGCTGTCCCAACATCGGCCAGTGGAGGGAGACTCTCTTGGAAAACCAGCCTCTGCAGAGTCCTTTCACACTGCACATCAATCCCCCAGAGGTGCTGCCAGCTATGGAGGCCCTGGGGGAATTCACCTCCCTCATCTCTGGTACCCTTTCCCCTTTATCACCCTTCGAGCTCCTGCCTCCACCCACCACTGTCGGCTTTCTCAAGCTGTCCCGCCCCTGCTGCTACGTGTTTCCTGCCGGCCGCGGCGACTGTGCCTTCTTTGCTGTTAACGGCTTCACAGTGCTGGTGGACGGCGGCTCGGACTCTCAGGCCTGTTTCTGGAAACTTGTCCGCCACCTCGACCGAGTTGATGCAATTTTGTTGACACACATTGGGACAGAGAACCTCCCTGGGGTCAACGCCTTCCTGGAGAGGAAGGTGGCCGAGATGGAGCTGAGCTCTGATATCAAAGGTAAAAAGTCAAGTCAAATTTATCCTCACAGCCCAAAATCACAAATTTGCTCAAAAGTGCAAGACAGTCTGTTTAGCACAGATCAGCCTCTTTCCTTGGACCCTTGGTTCAGTTATGACAAACTCCTCCCAACAGAACTATCTTTGGAAAACAGTAGAAAACCCAGAGCAACAGAGAAGCAAACTGTCTGGTGAAAATCAAGGGTGGCGATGTTTATTCTTTCCCTGCAGAAAGATGATTTAATGATTAGTAATGTCAAATTTCTCTGTTGTCCTCTTCACTTGTTTCATGTTTAAATTTCTCTTCTCTTTTATCTTCTTTTGTCCAAACAGATGACTTGTCAAAGAGGCTCATCTCCCCAGAGCTTGGTGTTGTGTTCTTTAACGCCCCCAGCAGGTTGCAGGTTGAAGAACAGCCTTGTAAGTAATGCATGCATTACTGTAGTACACAATTAAATATGATTTAACAGTTTAGCTTTTATTTATCCAGGACATGTACTGTTGATGTATAAATTTGTGATGCAATATTTTGGAATATACATGAGAAACTTTACTTTTCTTAGTGTTGATCTTTTCTAGAGGTAAAGGGGCATCCTAAGTTTTTTCTTTAAAATGGAAAAGCTAAAGACGTGTTTATGTGCAGTGTTTCTCACCAAAATATATCTTGACTATCCTTAAGGCCTAACAAACATGTTAAATATGTTATCTCTCTGGTTTTCATAAAAAATACCTTTAAAAGTTCGACCCTGAGCATGGAAATAGCAGTTCGACTGAGTAATTTGAGCTTTTCTGTAGCTTTTAAACACTTTCTGAAATCTTCTTCAGTTGATGAATTTGCATTGCTCTCATGTCAGGTGTGGACAGTGTAATGAAGAGCACTCACCAGGCGGCTCTAGCCCTACAGTTGTTAAAGAAGTTAGACATCAGACCACAGCCATTGTTTAGACCACAGGGGGTCCCTATTGAGCCACTAACCTTGTTCCAGAAGATGGGAGTTGGACAGTTGGATTTATACATCATCAACCCTGGCAAAAACAGTCAAGAGTACCAAACATTCATGCAAAACTGGCCTGATGCCATATCATCAGCGTCCAAGTCCCAAACTCTCCCCTTCACTGCTCTGGCCTCAGTGTCTGCACTGCTTGTGTGGCACCCAGCGTGTCCCCAGGAGAAGGTGGTCAGGGTGCTGTTCCCTGGTGTCACCCCACAGGCAAAGCTGCTGCAGGGGTTGGAGAAGCTGAGGGGACTGGCCTTCCTCCAGAAACCCACTGTGACCACTGGGGACCTCGAGAGGCTGGGGGAGGACAGAAGGACCAAGAGGACAGAGAGCCAGGACAGCGGCAGGTCTCAAGTGAAAGAGTCAGCACCCAAACATGGAAGAGATTGGGGAGTAAAAGAAGAGGGAAAGGAGGTACCAGTAAGGGAAAAAGCAAAAGTATCGAATGGAGTTGCTACAAGAGACGCTGATAAAACTAGAATCAAAGACACAGGAGTAAAGCAAAAAGCTGCATTGTCAGAGAGGAATACTTCAAAAAAAGGAGGAGGGAAGAGGGAGAAGCCTGCTAATAAAGAGGAGAATGGTGTTATGAGGAACGAACAGGGCAAAAAGGATGGTATCCCTTCTAAAACAAAGAATGAGAATAAAACCAAACTCAAAAAGGAAGCAAAAAATGACTCCAAAACAGGGGTGAAGAAGGCAAGAAAACCATCAGGAAAGGAGGCAAATAATGGTAAGAAGGTCCATGTAAACACTGAATTGCCAAATGACAACTCAACAAAACTGGACCCTGGGGATGAGTTAGAAAATTTAGAGCCAGACCGTCTTGATAAAGAGCAGGAGAACAAAAAACCAGAGAAGGAGTCAAAAGAGAACCCTTGTGGCTCCAAAATGTCTACCCCTGAGGATATGACTGCTGACTTTCTCAGGCTCCAGGAGGAAACTGCGGCGCAGGTGGAGACAGCAGGTAAAGGAAACCAGAGAGGCAGCGAGTCAGGAAATGAAAAGGGCCTTGGAGGCACGAGTAAAGAGACAAGCAGTGAAGCTGCTGATACACTTGGGGAAGAAGTAGCAGGTGGCACAGGGATAAGAGGAGGAGAGAGTGGTGATAATGGAAGCCAAGATAAGGCTTGCACTGGGGAGAAAGCTGATTTAGACTTGCAGGAATTGCCTGGAAATACTTCCAAACCAGCAAAAGTTGTAGGATTTCCAGCTCCCTTGAAGGAGTCAAAGAGCAAGCACGCAGTCCAGCTTGACTTAACCCCAACTGAGTATACTCTCCTGGAAGGGGGTTTGAGGAATAGCCCTCCATCACGAACCTCTCCAGAGAACCAGGCAAGAATCAGCCCGGACGAGGAGACTGTAGAGCCCACATCCCCTGATTCACGGCCCAACAGTGCAGGTCACACTCCTTACTGTCTGTCTCCAGATGATGTTTGGTGCAACAGGGCCACTCTCAGCAGGTTACAGGCCCAGATGGGAAACTTAGAGTCAGGCGATGTCAGCCAGCCAAATGGATCATCCAAGCAAAGTGATGGGCAGCTAGGCCAGCCCAAAACCACTCCAGAGAGCCACACAAACCCCAGAGAGAAGCACCTTAGTTTCCTGTCTTTGGGTACTTTTAAAGATGGTTCTTCAGACCCCTCTCCCTCTGTCGCTACCACCACCACAACACACTCCATGCCAGCAGAGGTGAGCTCACCTCAGTCCACAGAAGTAGATGAATCTCTGTCCATGTCCTTGGAGCAGGGACCAATCACTGTGAGCCAAAGAGAGGGGGATGACAGTGTTCATCACTCCAGTTCCAATGGAGGCCACTTTCTTGGGATGTCTTTACCAATGAAGAAGCCTCCAAGATCTTTAGGGCAGGGTTCAGAAATGGGACGACCTCCCGCTCCTAACACACTTCATTTTGAAGCATCAGCTCATGACGTGGATCTATGTCTGGTTTCCCCTTGCGAGTTCAAGCATTTTAAACCAACTGACTCCAGCTCAGGTGCAAGCGAATCATCCAGGGGAGCCTTTGCTCTACATAATCACGGCAACAACAACAACAACACCAAGGACACGTCACCCAGCGAGTCAAACTTCCCCGTCTGCACGGAGGACTGTCCGTCCACCACAGCAGATGGAGCTCTGGACTCAGATGAGGATGAATCAGGTAGTGAACCATCTAACTCCCCCCATGAGCTCCGCGCCAGCCAGGTTCTACCCCAAGACCCTCTTCCGGCCCCTCTCAGGGACAGTCCGCCCCTGCCCCCACATCCTGATGCTTCGATGCCCGTCCCGCAGTCTGACTCTGACGCTCCTGGGAAAAGAGCAAAAGCCACTAGCATGAGAGGGAAGAAAACACCAGCAGTGAGTTTGTCGTCTTTATAATTTGGTGCATGAGTTCATTTTTTATTATTATGACCAGATTATATTCTAACATTAGACATTGTATACATTTTTGCTTTTGTGTTACCAGGTTACCGAGGCCTCTCAAAGATCAGGCTCAGGGAAAAGCAGGACAGGAAGCCAAAGTGGAATCACAAAGGGAAACGCCTCTTCTACTCGTACGCCTTCTTTCAGCAACCGATCAGCACCAGCAAAATCCTCACCCAATCCAGGTACAAGGTTTAAGTGATGCACGATACCGTAAAACTTGTGATACTTATTGTACTTTGCAGTTTAATACAGCAGTTTCTTTTCTCTCTCCTCACACAGGCTCTAAGTCTACCTTGGCTGGGGAAGTCAGTGTGTACGTGGACCTGGCCTATATTCCCTCTGGAGCCTCCTCCCCTACAGTCACTGTGGACTTCTTTAGATGCATTCGCTCCTCCTGTTACATCATCAGTGGCGACTGTCCAGAGAGAGAGGAGATATTAAGGAACACACTGGACGCACTGCTGGATAGCAAGACATCCTGGCCTGACCCTATGCAGGTAAGAACATGCACACAGTGCTCATTAATCGTGTATTACATGATGTTGGCGGTTTTCTTATCCACCCATGACAAAACTTAAAGGGATAGTTTGTTTTTTTGATGTGGGGTTGTATGAGGCACTTATGAATAGTCAGTGTATTACCTGCAGTAGTTAACTGTCTGCTCACCCTCTGTCTGGAGGAGCAGCAGGAAACAGAGCATAGTATTGCTGTAAACGGTATCAACAGCAACACGTCTTTTAGAAATCAACAAGATTACCCACCTAAAGTACATATGTCCCTTTACGTGTTTACGTTGCTGTCAAATAGCCGTTTCTTTAGGACTACCTGCGGTTGTGCGGAGGAATACGGGCATTGTGTGGTTGAGTGAATGTAGTGCCAAAGAAAACTGCTGTTTGATGGCCATATAAAGTGTTAAAAATTTTAAAAGTGTAGCGTACATGTAAAGGGACACACATACTTTAGGTTGGTGGCTAAAGACATGTTGCTGTTGGTATTATGCTGTTTCCTGCCGTTGCACCACGCTGCTTCTCCAGACAGAGGGGGAGCTGACCATTATCTACATAGATAAGACACTGATCAGGAATAAGTTCCTTTTACAATCCCACATTAAAAAAAATAATAAAAAAAATAAAAAAATATTCCTTTCAGCTTTTAAAATAGGAAACTTGACCTTTAAAGTCCCTTATTCTTTTCTCTGTACCTCCAGGTGACAGTGATCCCAACCTTTGAGTCTGTGCCGATGCAGGAGTGGTACCAGCAGACTCTGGACAGACAGAAGGAGCTGGGCATCACCGTGCTGGGATCAAACAGCACTGTCGCCATGCAGGACGAAACCTTTCCTGCCTGCAAGATAGAGTTTTAAGGCTGACTTTGTGATGCAGTGAATGGGGATGGATGGTAAATGTGAGCTGAGGTATGAAAAGATACACGACAGAAAAAGAAAGTTAGTTTATTAGAAAAAAGGGAGTTATATGGCCCCTTCTGCACGGCCACCACTGAGCAGGTAATGACATGGGAAATTCCCTTCACCCCTGCCCGGTTATTTACTTATTTGTGGACTACTTTTGCAACAGAAGCCCTCATTTCTCTTTATCCAAGGAGAACACAAGTTCCTGTGGGGAGTATTGCATGATTTCTTAGACCCATGACCCTGTGAAAAACAGGAGAGGAGAACTCGCTGGCTGCAAGAGCAGCATGTCAGGCTGCAAACGTGGATCCACACGACAGTCGATGTTGTAGATTAAAATAGTTAGCATACATGTGGTTGAAGGTGCTATGTGTAGGCTTGTTTTCTTAAAACATTCAGCACTGATGTGTTATAGGCTGTGAAATGTTTAAGGGCCCACTTTGCTTCTTTAATGCAACATTTATTTAGTCAAAGGAGTTCAGTTCAAACTGCGAGAGATTCTCCTAAATGGAAAGAGTGAAAACTTTTGTTCATGAAAGCATTGGTCACATTGGATGTCTCCGATGTACTAAAATGATATTTGTCTAATTAGAATGGAGGCTGTCTATACAATAAGAACAGTCTTACATTGTATCTTAAATGAATTTTCACATGCAAACGCTGCAGTCAGGTGTTTGCTGTGAGCACTGTGTGCAGACATGAGGTGAGCTGTGTTGTGTGTTGTACTGTTGTAACAAGTATTGTGCCACTGTGGCTTCACCACAGACCTCGAAATCTGAGAGATGTTCTAACCAGCTGTGTCGTATGTGATGTTAGCGAGGGATAATCAGCCGCCGAATCTGAGACTACCGAGTCCGAGTGTGCAAAGACAAATCTGTCAGAAGGGATTAGAGTCCCAGATTAAATTTAATAGCATTACAGCGATCATATAATCGGTACAGTATTTAATTGTAATCCATCACAAGTGCTTAAAATCATTCTAATCAGGAATCAGACAGCAAATGCTTTTGCAGTAATAGATGGAAATGGCAGAGATGTTTTTCTCTGTCTCCAACCCATGGACGACAGATGAAAATTAGTTTATTCCTAACTCTAGTACTGCTTAAGACCTGCGCATTGTCTCTGTCAAATAAACATATAAAATAAAATGGATTAAACTAAAATAAGTTAAAAATGAGGTTATTTTTTTATATCTGAAACAAACTAATCCCAAAACCCTGTTAAAATAACTCACAGAACGCAGTAATGTTTCATTTAAGGGTCTTCATTGCTTTCAGAATTTCCTTGAAAGTGTTCTGACGTTCAGCATTAACTTTAAAACAAGTACAGTTTGCAACTAATTGTTCAAGTTAATTCCCAGAACAACAGCATGCAGTTTGACACACAAGT
Organism: Naso vlamingii; assembly: GCA_029822935.1. NCBI lineage: Eukaryota > Metazoa > Chordata > Actinopteri > Acanthuriformes > Acanthuridae > Naso > Naso vlamingii. The sequence goes on along the minus strand of JAPQLA010000007.1, from coordinate 9,110,086 downwards.
AGATTTTCAGATAATTAATTTACAGTTAATAAATATTTGCTTAAGTTCAAATAAAGCAGCACCTACAGGGTATTTCTTCTACAGTTCTAATACTGCAAAGATGCTCAATGCAACTGACTTTCTAGAACCAAATTACACTAATTTCAGGAAATTATGAGTTTGGCAGATAAAGCACTTTGCAGGCATAGTAACTGGTGGCTGGAAAGGTAATGGATTACACTGTAATCTGATCTGTTTGTCCACTGCTGTCCTTTTTATTGCCTTTTTCCCCTGTCTGGTTATCCAAGAATGGAAGTTCTATTCTGATGATGTGTAAATAAATCACGAGTGATCTCTGTTGCTTCTTCCCCTTTAAAATAAATTTAGGGATAATGGATTGAATGGATAATATCTCACAAAAGTGAATGTCACATACTGAGTTTCCTCAATACCAAAGCATGAGATTGCAAGGACACAACTGAATATGTTCCCCTCCGTCTGAATGCTGCCTCCAAATACAGAAAAAAAATGTTCATTT
>JAPQLA010000007.1:9056159-9068271 GCA_029822935.1 Naso vlamingii | reverse complement strand
ATTCTATTGTTAAGTTTTTCTTTTAAAAAATGGGATTTGGCAATATGGGAAATGGCAAAACTGCATCTTTGCAAGTTTACAATCCTAATAAGAAACCTAAACTCAGGTGCTCTCAGTGCCTTTACATGACAATCTACCAAATTTCCTGAAAAACTTAAGAAATAGTTGGACATTTTAGGAAACAGGCTTTTGAGATTTCACGCAGGGAATCACATCAAATGAGCGATGCCACTTTCATGTGTGTACAGGAAGCTAAAACCAGCGCCGGTTGACTTAGCTTAGCACAAACTGGATAAGGAAAAATGGCTAGCTTGGTTCAGTCTAATGATAGCAAAATCCTGCACCATCCAACCCCTTTAAACGTCACCAACATGTTGTATGCTGTTAGTGTCTTATACCAAAAAAGTGTAAAAATATCAATTTTTTTGAATCTTGCCATCACTGTTAGCAACTGTAGCCAGCCTTACTGCAGGAAGTCATTGCCTGTGACCCAGGAAGTAGAAACAGTCCTGCCTTACATGTATTTGCTTAAATGTTTTTTTTCTGGATCAAATGCAGTAAAACATGTTAATTGGTCAGTGTTAGTGGTGTTGGTTGGCAGATTTTCTGACCACTGGCTGGAGCCAGGCTAACCGTTTCCTCCTGTTTCCAGGGGGACTGCCCATTACTCACACATCCCATTATTTTGAACATTCAGTAGTTGGACAAACAGCCATTGGTTCGACTTCCATTGGTCAAAACCATTATTCTGTCAACGCAAAACCCGTTGCTACAACCATACACTGAGCTCTTTCACCCACGGCTGTCTTTCATTTAATTTATTTAGGCTATATAGCCTATGATTTGGTCTTCTGTAGGCTATTGTATTTCATCTTCCTGTTCCTTTTGATGAGTTAATTTTGTACCATTAGAGTTTACGGTTTTTGTAATTTAGATTTAAAACTCCAGACGTTTCATGCAACGGATACAGACAAGGCACAGGCCATGTAAACCAACTCTGAGCCCTGAAAAGGGACAACAGTCACCAAACACGAGCCAGAATGGGGTGAAGACTGGTGAGTGTATTGTCAGCACAAAGGGGCGTCGGAGCAATGGGATCTGAATAGTTGCAGTAACGACTTTCAGACCATGGAATATTGGACCAATGGTGTGTTTGTCAGAAGATTGAGTTGTCGTAATAACAATGACATTGCACCATTTCCAGACTTTGTGCTAAGCTAAGCTAATCAGCTGGCTCTAGTGTTATACAGTACTTAACAGAAAAGACAAGAGAGAGGTATCTTTCCTCTTATCTCACTCTTAGCAACAAGGCAAGTAATCATATTTTTCACAAAGTCTATTTTTTCTTAAACAAAGAATTTCAACACACCAAGGAATTAAAATTTTATCTTGTTCTGCGGGGAAATCTGTCATCCTTCAGTGAAAGTACAACTCTCACCACATTTTACAACCTACATATATCTGTATAACACTTGCACACCTCCATGTTCAAGACTGTCTTTGTAGAGTATTAGCAGTGTAATCAATAATTAATCAATGTGAGCACAGAAACAATCTCTCTTCCTCTGAGAAATTTTAACTAACTAGACAGCATTTCGAATATAGAATTGAAATATTATAATAGAGTCAGCATTGAATCTCCGCTTTGAATCGTTTAACAATAAATGATTAAAGTTAATGCAGGCTAAATGTGGTACATGTGTGCATGCATGAAAAAATTTTGCATGTAACTACAGCTGTGTGTGTGCACTTGCGATGATAGGAGGATGTGTTTGACGCTATGGTTGCGACTGCCAGCCATCAATGTCAGACTATAATGTGACTGAGAATAGTCCACTGTACGTGCATTGAGTATTTGCATTAGACTGTACAAGAGATTGCAGCACTGTTGTCTTGGCTTAGTTGCTAATCATTGAGCTTAACCTCCTCTGCGCTCCTGGCCTGCTCTGCATTGACCCAATTCCCAGGACTTAAGTTAGCAGCGATCTCCCTATAAGACTACACGCAGCTCCTGATGCACACTGAGGCCCTCTGATACTGCGAGCACATCCTTTCGACTAAGCATGCTCTGAGACTAACACTGTGACATGGGAGCAGCAGCGGAGGCAGACTCACAAACAGCAGAGGTGACATTTGTGTGTCTATTGACACTCACGGCCAGTGGGCGATTAGAGGGGTGAAGGTGGGGGGGATGTCATTCCACCTTGTTAGACCAAATGTATCCCTCTCATTAACCTGAAATCCCCCCTCACCACCCCATAGTAGCAGAGAGGTTATTTAGATGAATATGTCAGACTAGTCTGCCTGACTGATTGAATAACAATCTATGACCCCGACCACGGTAAATCAGCAGCTAACTGTGCTGAGTTTAGGTAAATCAGTGGCGCTGTCCGTGGTGCTGAAGTACAAGATATATTTGGAATTATGCATTTTCTCACAGACCCCCCTTTTGCCAGTTTTCTTGAAGCTACAATATTCTTAAACCTATACCAAAAACAGTTAACCTCCCACTAATTGTTCATTTCCTGTATCAGTGTCACATGGGTTTTGTCACAGCCCCGCCCTTTTTGGAGACAGGAAGCAGACTTGAGTCAATTCGTTCTTATGGGAGACATGAACGTGATCACCGATTATGACCAGTTCTTTTGTCCCATTGTCACCATGACACACAATTTTTTCACGATACATATCCTGAACATTCTGACACAAAAATGGCTTTTTTCAGACACACAAATCAGGAGAACGTCAACTTTGTTCAAGACCTGTCTCTGTCTCAGCTACACACTCTCGCGAGATTTGGGAACCGGTGCTTCCTGCCTTGTTTCACAACGGAGATAAATGGACATTTAAATGGTCTTATAGGTAAAACCATGAAATAAAAATTAAAACTTACATCAAACAAATATCATGCGATGCAAATTCCCTCTGCTTTTATCCATTCACACGACGTTAAAAACACTTCCAGACGAGGCGGAGGGATGGTGGAGACGTGACTCCACCAACTCAGGAGACAGGAAGTATATATACCATTTCACACCATTGGCACAGCATACAGTGGGGTATCTTGTGTCATATTGACTATCTTTGCCCTATACCAACTATAAATAATTAATTCTACACAATACATCGAGGACTATAAACTCTAGAATAGTGTCACCTTCATGATCAAAGTGGCAAATGACATTTACTTGTGGAGGAGTGAGAGGATCATAGAGACTCACTGCTGCAGTATTCCCATACGGTAAGACAAATAATAAAAAACTGATTAAAATGGAATTCAGAACCAGAAATTCACAATTATGGTTATGAAATCCTGTAACACAAAAAAATACCAAAAGGTTTTGCAGCTGAAGATCCATCTACTCACCATAGAGAGGCGCCAAGAATTTCCCCTTCTGCACTATTTCGCATGTTGACTGGTGAGCTGTGCACAGATTAGAATTGCCGTGAGCAATTCTGACTGCAAAGAAGTTTAAACAGCCACAAATGTTTCATTACTTTAATCAGAGTGAGACCAAACTTTCTACTTCATCCAAAGCAAGCACACTGCAAACGTTAAGGCCTGTCAATGTAAGACTAAAATGTCAACAAATTGCTACTAAGCGCCTAACTTTATAAAATGACAAAATTTAGCGAGTTGTTACGTCACCGCCACAAAAATGGCTTTTTTTTGGATTATCTCAGAAAGACATTTACATTATTATCGGTGTGATGTCGATTATTGCAGACTGCAGTGAAAACCTCACACTGGGCAGCAGTCTTGTTTTTGCCTGGACGAGAAGCATTTTATAGCTCAAGTGTTAATCTCTAATCCTTGATTTGGCAGCTCTTAGTGAATTTAATAGCAGGTGCAGAGCAGCAAACACTCCTTCAGCAGCTGCTTTGCCAGAACTTCTTTAGAGGAGCAACAGGAGCAACTGGTGTGTCCATTTAAAGTGCAACCAAACACGTTGCTATGTGTGCGCAGGCAGTTTGAATCAAGTGCAGGAATGGCGCACTCTGTCAGCACTGATAAAACTAATATAAACTGTCATAAATTGAATGTCTTTTTTTTTTAAGTATTATTTGGGCTATTTGTGCCTTTATTTACAGGACAGCTGAAGGGGTGGACAGGAGATGGAGGACAGAGAGTGGGAATGACATGCAGCAAAGGGCCACGGGGTGGAATCGAGGACGGGCCACTGCAGTGAGGACACAGCTTCTGTACATGGAGCACACACTCTACCAACTGGACTACAGGGGCGCCCCAGTTGAATGGCTTTTGCAGAAAAAAATGCCAACAAAACAGTTGAAAAACTGAGTTAAAATCGGTTGTTTTTGACACTGAAGTCAAAGGTTGCAAAGATTCCTCAGGATAATAATTACTGACAGGCAATATGCTTAAACTATTTCTGCATTAGGGCAGGAGGGAGATTAAATTTGCCTTGAATCAATCTCGGAACCCATCGGCTGCATTCGCCGTCCGACTTCCGGTAGGCAGCGATACAGCCTCCGGGGGCAAACCCCATTATTCCTGTGCTTCCGTTGGAGGAGGCGAATTTCCGTTTCTGACTTCCTGCGCCGCTTGCTGCTCGCTGTTTACAGTCTGACGCGAGAATGGAGTTGGAGCTGGGAGACCACATATACCAGCGGATCTTTTCAAGTAGCCAGTTTACACGCCGTTAACAGTTAACAGTCCACCATTAATCATGCGGACTGCAAAGGACTACAACTGGAAACCAGGGCTTTTCCAGTACCAAGATCGCCCCACCTTGCCTACAGACTCTACATTCAGTGAATGCAGAGTCTGTTTATAGAGACTAGGCTTGAGTGCACAATTAGAAAACATTAGGGTAAAACTTCTTACTAGTTAAAATTATCCAGGGCAATCAATAATGTTTTTCGCTCACTGATGTTCGTGCAAAAAAGTGCCAAAGGGAAATGTGATTGCAGAACATTATGCAGAAAAAAATAAAACTCTGAAAGGTGCCACATTTTTGTACATTATCTTTAAAACAATCAACAGAATAAACCAAACATCCCTGTTTTACTGCAAAACTGAAGTACTAGCATAAGCAGCATTAGCATTTAGCTTGATAGTACCAGTGGTGGTTGTTGTTATGTTTGTTGAGATTAATTTAAATATGTGACAAATTTCTAAAAAGAGAAAATGTGTTTAAACCGTTTTGATGACTTCCACCAATGTATGTATCTTATAGGCAAGATGCTGACCTTCCTCAGCTTTATTTAAACTAAATACCCTGCAGTACACAGCAGCTATCGAAAACATCACTCTGCCTGTAGCTTCTCCCTAATAAGCCTAAATGAGAACATATCATAACTGTGCACTCCCAGGAACAGTTACGGAAAATATTTCCCCCTCTGGCAGACTGATTCCTGAGCTTTAATCTCCACCTGCAACAATAATCGTGCAGATTCAATCCAGCAGTTTTGACACAGAATTGGATGCACGACAGCAATGTAATTAGTCCTTTGAGTGTGTATTAGTACTGAGTATTAGCTTAACCTGGGGAACCCTGGGTTGCTCCGTCTGGCCTCTCCATAAGACCCGGCTAATACCTCGGCTTGGAAAATCCTGGAAACACGGAGGCACCTGGCTGTTACAGATTTGGGCTAAATGAAATTTGCAGGACTCGTAATGGAGGAATCGTGCTTGTCAGCTTTCTCAATTTCTTCCTCATTCTATTCTTAGAGGCAGTGAAGGCCCCAACCTGACTGACGTACTAATTACAGACTGGTGGAGTGTGCTGCAGAAGCCTGACTGCAGTGACAGATGGTGACAGGGTTGGTCGTTTTGGATTGACTCCACCGGTTTCTACAGGCGACATCAACCAGGCACAGCTTTTTTATAATGCCGGTTGATCCACGTCTGATAACAACACAGATGGGTAAAAGCTGAGACGACGTGGGAATCCCGGCTCCGGACTACCTGTGATGATGCAACCAGCATTATAAGAAACGGACCATATACTTTTCTTTATCTCAAAGCAAAGAATGCTGTCTTTTTATTCTTGGTTCTCATAATAAAAGAAATTTTAAGATACATGATAATAATATTGTTTTACTAAATAAACTATTGCTATTTTAACAAACATGGGAAATGAGAATTCACAGCGTGCATAATTGACTAGAACGGCCCTCCTGGCCTTTCATTAGTCATGCAGAAGACAAAGGAAAATCCTGCCTAATGCCACGTATAATGAAGACTGCACAGACCTTTCAAATGAGCCGATGCCGTCAGAACAACTAAAACACTTTAGCATTGATCTGTTCCAGTATTAAAGCCGACATTATGCAGTATACAGTTATATATAGCTCAGAAGTGCTTAACAATAAGAATGTACTTGACTAGATTTGTGCTGTCAAAGCAGCTGAAAGACTCGAGCATCACGAGGAGACGGTGGTTAACGATTTTTTTCAGAAAAAAAGAAGATGGAAGAGAAACTCAGGAAAAGCATTATGGGGGTGAGCCAGGTTTGAGAAGAGAATTATCTTTGTTTCAAGCTTTTTGGATTAAAATAAATAGAAATATTTGACATGTTATGCACTTAAGCAGTCACAGAGGGGCTTGTGGTTTAGTTATGCAACTTTTTTTCAGTGAAATGCCCAGTTTGTAGTTCCTCAGTGGCGAAAAAGCACCATCCTTGTTAAGCTGGCATCCCCACTCTCCATCCCACAGTAGCAGAGTGAGTGCAGTGGCAGAGGGTTTTTTTTTTTTTAAAAAAAAGTAAACATATTAGTCCAGTCTGCCTGAGGTGCTGATCCTTTTTTTGACGTGGGTTTGTAAAGTTAAAATCTGTTTCCTCGACCGTGGCTCTCCAACATCCCACATTAGCTGTGCTGCGTTAAATCCACAGCGCTGTCTGCGGTGCTGAAGGAGCAGACGGATTACAATTGCGTTTTTTCACTAAGTCCTGCCCTTCTGTCACTTTTGCCTTATACTATGGCCTACATACCCTATATACCCTATAGAATACAGTTCCCCTCACAATCAAAGTGACAAATAGCAGCATAAAGTTGTGGCAGACAGAGAGGAGCAGAGGGAAATTGCTGCCTGTAGTGTTTTTTGTAATATAGGGTAAATAACAGCTAACTGAATTAAATGGAGTTGTAGAATTGGAAATGCTCCCATTGGGCCATCCCCTCTGTAGAAAATGAACAAATCAAAATATACTCAAAAGTCAGATTTATTACACAATTTACTGTATCTCACCAATTGCTGTCGGGGCATTATTAATTGTGTCCTTCTTTAAATAAACTAAAGCGATCCACAAAAAGTATAAGACACAAATATTTGCGAGAACACAAGCTGGGCAACGGGCAAAAACGTCATGACTTTCTTAAAACATCAGAGCCTGACTGAACTCACCACTGAAGTTCTTTTTATAAATTACACAATTATGCTTTTATACCTGTAGTCGAGTTATGCACACAGCATGATCACACAAATATAAGAATAAAGCTAAAACAAACTCAGTCATCAGCATGTTTCTGCATCTTCTGGCCTCTTGATGCCTCACTGTAAGCCATTATGTAAATTCATGTATATTTACATGCGTACATGGGTTGTTTATTTTCCTCTTTTAACTTGAAATGTCTCTTTTCACTGTTTTTATTGCTTTTTATGTCCAGCACTTTGTAATGTCTGTTTTTTTCCAAGTGCTTTATAACAAATATTATTAGGATTCGTAATAGAAAATCATGAGAGTGGCACGAAAGTGTTAGAAGGTAAATGGTGAAAATGAAATGAGGGATGGATTTTCACACATAATCCTCGATGACACTGCGAGTACATCTCATATTCATGCAACGCTGATTAATTAAATCTTTAGACATGAACACGCTAAATACCCGCCTCAGAAAATGCAACCAAAAGATACCCATGATGAACGTTTTTGGATCATCCATTGAGGCCAAAAACTTCCCTGGAAACCAAACGATTTCTGACTTGATCTTGATAACGGCAGAAAACTGGCGGCTGCTCGTGTGTGTGGAGCTGCCCTCCACCAGAAGAACCTTTCTCAACATCTGGCCATCATCAAAGGATCTCACACAGCCTGCGCTTCACCACAACTTAGTTTTTTTTTTTTTTTTTTAAAAAGACAAAAACAAGAAAACCCCACCCTGGTCTTCTCCCATCAGCATCCGAGCTCATCTCCATCACAAACGTCAGCATCACGTCCTCCTCGTTACCACAGATTGAGTCATTTCTTTGTGCTGCCTTACCAGAGAGAAGTGTTCTTATGCAACCATGCTGATGCACACACACATACACACACACACACACACAGAAACACACACTTCCACTTATCCTCCATCCTCAACCAGCACATGCATGCTTTAACATCTGGATCTCTTTGCTCCTCTGAGCAGCACACTGTAAAGCTTAATCACAGGATTTACTGTCATACATGTCTCCTCTCCTCTCTCAAACCCTGCACCCCCCTCCTCACACACACACACATGACTGGCAGTGCTCAGTGCATACAGGAAGTTGAGTCACATCCATATTCACACATACATAGAGGAAGCCTGAATGATTCACAGCTCCTTCTCCATGTCATGATGGCTCTTTCCTCTCCAGTTCTTTGGAGCCACAACAAACAAGCGCATCAGACATGGACGAGGAGAAATCCAGATGGAGGATTAACCGCGGCGTTTGCCACAGAAATCGGGCTTTATGCGTCACGCTGGCGTCATTATTGTATAGTCTAATGTTGACGTGCATCTCCGCCTCGGCTGTAGTCAGGAAGGGGTGGCAGGAGAGGGCTTGCCGTCGGTCCGCAGATTGGTGCGCAACGCCATTACAGACCAGCCCCACTCCGCTTGGTTCATTCATAAATACCAGAGGATCGCCATCTCGCAGCGGTGCCATCATTCCACAGTCGCAGCGACCCCCCTACCACCCCCTCACCCATCCCTCTTCCTCCCTCCCTCCCTCCCTCTACCCCCTCCTCCTCCTCCTACCTTTACTCCTCAAAGCAATATGATAAACCCAACACCCTCACATCTCTGCCCTCTCTCTCTCTCTCGCTCCCGCTGGCTGCCAATATGGCTGTGCAGGAGCAGGCTACATGCAATCCGCACGACCGAGGGTTTAAAACACGAACGCGCGCCATTAAAAAAAAAAAAAGGCTGATTTTAAATCAAAAGCAGCCGGTTCAGTAACGAAAACGAGATCTGCCGCGAGCGGCGGGGGATCGTGCGCGCTCCACAGCCAGCCAGGCAGAAGCGCCGCGGTTACGCCACTGAATACCAACATCTAACCCTCCGTGTAAAGATGTGCGGATGAGCAGCATCTCCATACCTGGTCGTGAAGTACAGCTCCGCTTCAGGCTCGTCCTTGGTTTAGACGGATGAAAGACAAACGCCGAAAGCGTCTTAAAGCATTTTACACGGTTCATGTAGAGCTCATGTCGTCCGATTTCCAGCACCACCACAGCAGACTCTCTCTCTCTCTCTTTCTCTCTCTCGCTCCCTTCCTCCCTCTCTCGCAGATAGGACGTGGGAGGTGCTATGCCCTCTCCCTTTTCTGTCCACACTTCAGTTTCTTTCAGTTCATACACTTCCTAGCGGTCGCATGCCAGCAAAATAAGCAATTTAAAGACTTTCACTGACAAAAAAAAATGTGGTGCAACTGGGAGAATTTGACCAAGAGATCAGACTAACACACAAAATAGAAAAAAAAAAGGATCCAAATTAAGACACTATAGGCCAACTTATTGTTATAATGACGTGTGCGGCCACAAATGAATCATATCAAATGCCTGAGCAACCTGGAAGCAAAAACACGGATGGTCCCTGAGCATCAGATCACATTCAGTTGGCTTCAGTTGATGAAATAAAACAAAATTAGGGGCATGTAACCTAAGCGGAGCCTCAGATGGTTTTGTCGATGTTTCATCCACAGCCAAGTTTATTGTAAGCACCAGGTATCTCCAGGGCCCAGGCGGATTTGTTCAGCGTTTCTGCAGGTTTCACATATCTGCAGAAACGTGAATTCTCGAGCGAATAAAGGGGCAGAAATGTGCAAGCAAGCCAATCTCAGCCACTCTGTGGTGCCTGGTGTAATATACGTTGCAGTATTTGTTTTTGTTTGAATGTTATGGCTTGTTATTTATGTGAAACTCATCTTACGTTATCTTATCTTATCATGTACGTCTTTTATACACTTGCTTTAGACATAAATGAGTGTGTTGGGCTGTAAGAGCGCAGGTGACATCTGGTCTGGCTGTGTCAGTTACATGTAGCCCGAGTTACATCAGGGAAAATTCAGGACTGAATGCTGTGCATTTATTTTATTGATGCCGTTACTTTGGAGGGCTTTTAATTTACCAAACACACACACAAACAAAAAAATTAAATCTCTGTGGTGGTCTGATTTAGGATCAGCACCACGGACAGCGACAGGATTGTGTTTCAGCACCACAGAGAGAGCCATGAATGCATTCAGGCTGCACAAGTAGCCTACACCGAGTAAGCTGTTTACAGTAGGCTGCATATAAACTGCAAACGCAAACATGGTAGAGTAAAACAACACGAAAATGGTTGGAAAGATCAGAGTCGATTCACCAGGAAGTATACCAGCCCAGTGTGAACACGCCCGGATGGATTATTATGCTGGCAGAAATGCTCATCTTCATTCACTTGCTTCAGCATCGTTTATAAGTGCGGGGAAGCCTCGTCCTGGTGCTCATAAGGGCCTATGAAAGGGTTAGACCAGGCCTTGTTTTGAGCCGTTTGTCTGTACGTGACGGTGTGACTGGATGACTCACCAAGTCGCCTTTCAGACGGCTTTGTGTTTGTCCCCCTCTCTCGGTGAGGCTGGGAACTGCAGCCGGAGACGGCACAAAGCAAAGCAGGCAGTGGTGGTCAGACAAGCGGACATACGGGGGCGATCACAGGAAGCATTGATTGTTTCAGTCGGGAGGATAATGAAGGGTTAGGCCGGAGAAAGAGTATGTGAGAAAATCAGATGAAAAGTCAGCCTGGATAGGAAAGACTCAGTAACGTCGTTGTTCAAAGCAGGAGAAAGCCAAACTAGAGACTTGGTGAGGCTGTAACGGAAAAACCTACCTGACCTGTGAGATCCCAGCCCTTTTCTTAAGGGCCTCCAGTCATCTTTTCTACCAAGGTTACCACAAGAGTAAAACTGCTAACCGTCGCGTTATCTGTAAACTTCATTTTTACAAAGTTAGACTGCATTCGAACAGTAAAATAGAACCACGGGTCAGTTTAATGTCGATTTCCTACAGTAACGTAACTGAACACTGACCACAAACACCATGTATCACCACACATCGTATCACTCCGCCAGACTAACCGTTACAGTCAAGGTGCATCACATTAAGTAGTTCCTGGAGAAATGTCTGAGAACAAGGCAATTAACAAAATTAAATCTCACATTAGACCTACATACTGTAGCATTATCTTAGGCTATATGTGATTAGCCTAAATGTGTTATTGCCAGCAGATTTCATCAATCACTTACAGGCCCTTCAAAGCTTCTAACATTATCATTTGAGTAGAAATGTGAGAAAAAATGAAGTGTGAAGTCTCCACTTTTAAGTCAACATTTACAGCAACTCCTTTAAATAAATACTTCAAATGTTACAAACCGTGCAGCCATGCTAGATAATAACCCCAGCATGCTAACACGCCCATAATGACAACGCAAACATGCTAATGTCTCTGTACAGGTGTACTGTTTACTGTGCTCACAATGTTATCTGAGATTATAACATTTACTGATCAAACAGCACCTTCAAAGGAGGCTACAGTTGAAGTGGAAATGTCAGTCAGGGTTGGGTCAGATTACTTTCAATTGTGGTACATTACTGAATACATATTCCATGCAAACAGACCTATTTGGATTACAAAAATCATATCTAGTCTGCATACATTTGGATTAGCCTACTTTAAAATTAAAAGTAATGGACCTTATGTTACAAAAATTGATACAGTTGAGTTCAACAATATTATCAACCATTCTACTTCATCCTCAGAGGACCAGGAACATGTGTGCTATTTATTAGTTATTATACCATGGTCTGGGTGAATACTCGATTCTGATTGGCTGCAGGGTGTCCGTTAAAAAGTGTTGTAGGACACC
>JAPQLA010000007.1:8903324-8913627 GCA_029822935.1 Naso vlamingii | reverse complement strand
TATCTACGTTTTTCTGTGTTATTACTGTATGTTTAGTTTGTAAATCACATTACACCATAACTTCCCTCTGGTGCCAATGTAGTAATTATTGGTTCCAAATGGTGCTTAAAAGTTGAAGAAATCAACAACAATGAAGTAAAAGGAAAGGAAGTAAAAATTCAGCGTATTAATGAGACTGTTAAGTACATTTGGTGTTCTATATAGTGTGTTGTAGCTATATTGTGATCAGACATCAAAGCTGGTCCCAGCTTAAAATAATATAACTTTATAGCTTTTGTCAGGTGGATTCCAGATTTTCTTTTGGGGAGACTTTACCTGACAGCTACTTCATTGGTACTTAATTCATATGATTGAGTAAGTGTTAAATGTAAAAAAAAAAAAAAAAGTCAATATGGTTGTTTTATGTTAAAATTATAACCTATGAACTTGCAGTGGGAGAATGTGATCAATGTACTCCTGTGGTTGTTGTGTTGTCTGCAGGGGAAACTCCCACCACACCATGCCAGGCTGCAGAATTTTCCCGCTGGGACAAGCTTTTCATCGCTCTGGAGGACTCCCACATGAGAGAGAACATGCTGCTGGAGTCTTTGGAACAATGCTGTGGAGGAATGGACTCTCTAAGGGCCCAGGTGGACAAGCTGGCTAAGGGGACATCCCAGCAGTGTCCACCGCGCCTGGAGTCAGCATGCAGGGTGCAGGCAGAGCAAGTGAGAGTCGGTCTGCAACAAGGCTTTGTTGAGCTCAGAAACGATGAAGCAGAGAGGGAGAGGAGGATAAACGCGACCTTGCAGCAGCTCCTGCACAGTAGCCATGAAGGGAATGCTCGGCTGAAGCGACTGGAGGAAGGTAGAGGCCACAGAGTGGTGCCCTCAGGAGGAACAGACAGCAGGATGGGACACCAAACTACACCAAGACCTGGAGGTTTAGGGCCAGCATTTGGATTTGGGATGAAACCATTCACATCTGGCATGAAGGAGCAGGAAGTGACTTCACCATTTGACATGGCTACAATGGAAAAGGCGCTGGTTGCCATAGCAACTGAGCTGCAGAAGGTTCACCTGCAGCTGAGCCGAGTAATAGAGCAGGCAGGAACATTGAGGAAGGACAGAGGAGACACATGAATTGCCCAGAGGGGAAAAATTATTCAAGATTTACTGGGAGCACTCCAGTGATACTGATTTTGCACATTCCCATTTTTAATGTTACTAGGGCCTTTTTTAAAATGTGTGAGCTTGTTTATGTCTGCTGACAATGAATAAAGATGTACCATAAATGTTGTGGGTTTGCTATAATGAATAAAAAACGTATTAAACAACCTAATCAGCGTCATGGAACGGTTTCCTCCCTCCTCCCACACACTAATCTACTCATTTTCATGTGTTCATGCGCATGCCTACACATCATTTGTCTGAGTCAGTGCTCTTTTCTTTCCAGCACGTGCCAGAGTTTACACCACCACCTCAGTGTTTGTGCACTTGCGGTGATGTCTGTAAATACCGACAACCGCAAGAACGTGTGCAAGAGGTTTTACATTGTATTTAATTCTGGACTGACCTCACCCTCTCATTAGCTGCTTTAAGAGTTTGTAAGCTAAGAGGCCGCAACTTAGATGTACCCACCGTTAATGATTAATGGCACCATGCCAGAGCTTTTCCACTGCTGCCAGTTTCTCCTGCAGCCACACATGTGCTTTGTTGAAACTTCACATGTATTTTTTTCTGTGCATGCTTTTATTGTTTTCTGTAAAGCACTTTGGGTTGCCAGTGAATATGAAATGTGCTATATAAATAAATTTGCCTTTGCTTTTGCCACATGGTGGCTGGTGCTGACCAGCAGTATTTTCCATGTATTTTAACCATCTCTGAGTGACAGTTTTTGGCCCCAGACCACCTTGTCATCCATTTCTAAACATACTTTTTTTATTATTAGTTTTGTTTTATGGAGTTTTATTCAGACTAGAGAGTACACTGGACAAATGAGAAAGCAGATAGATGGAGAAAGAGAGAAAAATCAGTGAGTGAAAAAGAGTGAAGATCCTTAACTTAAGTAAATGCAGTACCAATACCACGATGTAAAACTAATGCTTCAGCAGTACTGCAGCAAAAAGTCAGTGATATCATATTATGTATTACATTATTATAATTACTACATTCATCTAAAAGCAGCATTTTAATGTTGTGACTGGTGCAGAAGGAGAGAATAGACAGACAGATAGACAGACAGACAGACAGATAGATAGATAGATAGATGGATGGATTAAAAAAATGTAACTAAATGTACTGCATAATTTTTAAGAGTACTAACATCTTAATGGCCATAAATTTGTAAGTAAAATCTTCACCTGCAGAGTAACTAGTAACTATAGTTGTCAAAAAAAATGTAAGTGTAAAAACTGACTAAGAAGTAAAATATTTCCCTCTAAAATGTATCAGGTTAGCACTATGGTGTGGAATGGAAGTATTCAAGAGAGGGACCATATAGCATCAAAGAACATTAAGAACTGAATGTGAGTTTAATTAGGCCAGCCAACTGACATCATGCAAGTATTTTCACTAATGAAAGTCTTACAGCCAAGGCATGACTGCATACTTGTGCCCATGCATGTGTGTGTGTGTGTATGTGTGTGTGTACGCATGCCTTTCCATATAAATCTACAGCAAGGATTGTAGGTGACATCCTTTTTTTCTGTCCTAACTAACAAGATGCATAGGAACACTGAGATGAAGTACAAGAGCAGTACTTACTTATATGTAAAGTCAGTTCTTTTTACTTTATCTGTTTCAGCATGGTATCCAGTATTTCATTTGAAAGTCTCCGTCTCTCTCCAAAAGTCTACTTCTTTAATATTTGTGGGGATTTTAGTGAATGGAGAATTTGTCCTGACATTTCATTTTGGTGCTCATTCATTTTTAAAACAGAGAAAAAAGAGACACAGGAAAACGAGAAAGAAGAAGGCCAATCATGAGGAAAATAGCAGAGGCAAGGCCCAGAAAATAAGAGTAACGGGGCTTGTGTGTCTGATAGGTTGGCATTAAACTTAATGACTGCTCTCCACTCATAAAGAGTGTTGTTTTTATCAGTCAGCTGGACAGAAACAGCACAACATATGAATTCACCATCACATTCTGCCCTGGCTTCCTTCTCTTTCAACTCCATTTCATCATCCGCCACCACTCTCCTTTCTCTCCTGCTTCTTATCTGTATCCCAATCCTATCATCTCCTCTCCCTCTACCCCCATTTATCTTCCTCTAATTGTGTGTCTCCCTCCTCTCTCTCTCAGCTCCCATCTCCTGTTTTTTCCTCTTGCTTCCCAGCAGTCAGCGGCCAAAAAGATGGCATCAAGCCTTGGCTAACCCTCAGCTGGCTGGTAAAAGTGACTGTTGTGAAATGTAGCCAATACACACATGCACACACACGCACACACTCACTCCCGGGGAGGTGAGACACTGATTACAAGTGGCTTCAGAGAGAGATTTTAATATCACATCACTATAGTCACTAGAACAGACAACACAATATTGGCACTTTCCGAAAAGCAAAGAGGACAATACAAAATAGATCAAGCTCCAATAAACATTTAGCAGTCTCTTGTGTACACTGGAACCAATCTCACGAAGGAGGGAGTGAGGTGAAGAGACGGAAGAGGTGTAAAGAGGACGGGAGAGATGTCTATTTAATGGGCGAGTCCAGAATCTCTTCATACTCCTCCCTCTGGCGGCGCCCTCCCCCGCGAGATGGTAGCAGCTTCATTGCCACCAGCCAACCAACGCTCAGTATGACCATCACGTTCCCGACAACCTCCGGTGCAGTGGGAGCCAATGGCAGCACGGTCAGATGCAGCAGCATGGCGATAGGTACCTCCAGGCTCTGAGAGGCAGAGACAAGAGCTGGGTGGAGTCGAGTGAGGGCATGCGTCATCCCAAGAAAGGCTGCTACGGAGCAGGCAACCAGGCCCAGGACCAGGCCCCATGCTGGAGCACTCATGGGCCAGGACCAGCCCTCCTGGAGCAGAACTAAGGAGGCTGGGGCAAGCAGGCAGCCCGTCCAGCTAACTGTGAACAGAGCAGTGCCCACCCCCACCCTCTCCTTCAGGGAACGGTAACCAACTAGGGCCAAAGCCATCCACAACCCTGCAAGAGCCGAAAGAGACCAGCCAAACGCACCTCTCCAGAACACAACCGGGTCAGTTGGTGTATCTGTATTGCTCTCATCTGCTGTGGGAAGCAACACGAGCCCCAAACCACAAAGTCCTGCACATATGGTGATCCCATCAGCCAATCCCAGCCTCTCCTCTAAGAGCAAGAAGGCCAGGGTCGCTGACAATGCCGTGGTTGCAAGTCGCCAGGTTGTTGTGCCGTTTCCAGTAGAGACGAAGGTTAAGGAGGAGTAGGCGCAGCAGAGAGAGAGAGAGTAGGCGATTCCATAACAAAGCAGACGCAGACGATAGCCCTCTGGTCCAAATGGGTTCTCTCCCCTGTGCAGTGGTACAACCACAGAGAGCAGCTGGACAATTGAACGAACCAAGAGCAGGAACAGGGGGCCCAGGCTGAAGCGTTCAGAGGCTAAACGGGTCAGAACGATCAAACAACCATGAGCCAAAGCAGCTCCAACCAGCCCCACCCAGGTGAGCCGAGACGCAGACACAGACGCCTCACCAAAACTGGCCAGCTGTTCCCCGACCCCTCTCCCAGTGCCCTTTCCTCCTCTCACACCCATCTCGCTCCCATCTCCTCCCCCAGAAGCCTGGGATTTGCTGGTCGTGTCCTTGTCTTTGGAGCCAAACAGGGCCAAAGGCCACCTCTTGCCTTCTGTCAGCTGTTTTCTGTCTGACGTCTCCTCCAGGAAGGAGCCAAAGTCCTCAAAAGACGGAGCGTCATCGTAGCCTTCATCCCCAGGTTGGGGAAAGTGCGTGTGTACCCCAGGTTGAGGGGAGTATGGGGTGTGCGTGGCATATTTGGCTGTGACAGTGTGAGGATGGATCTTTACTCTCTTCTTAGAGCCGCTCAGGAGGTGAGTGGACTCCATTTTTAAACTTCAATGAAGACAGACACCTGCAGAGGGGGGAAGAAAGGACACTTTAAGAATCACATACAATATATATTCTACACACTCACTCTTGCAAATCCTCCTTGATATCTCATAAATCTTTAATATCCCAGATAATAATAGCAGTGACTCACATCTTCCCATGTTCCCCCCTACCTTTGGCAGGGCATGTACATATAAGCTCTGCCCCTCTGAGCACCCATCAGGTTAATTGTTTTTTCTGTGAGATTGGATGTAACGTAAGGTCATATCAACATAATCATATGGAACCATAATAGCAGATTAGCAACGCTATTATCACTCCTTTCAGTCTTCCTTTAACAACATGACCTTCAAGGGGGGGTTAGAGATTGTTGGCAATGACAGTTACGTAAGCAAGTGTTTCTTGTCTCGTTTGTCTTTTCTCTCTCTGTCTCTGTTTTTTCCTTTACTCTCTTTCCCTTTCCCCTCACTGAACACATTCAAGCAAGGATTACATATAAAAGGTATTGTTTGCATCAGACTGTTTTAACAGGAATAAGTATATGAGTCATGCATCTTATGTCACATTGAACCCTTAAAACATCCTTTCCGACCTTCTCCATCTCCTTTTTCTCTCTTATCTCTTTAACTTTTCCCCGAAGCTCCTGCTCCACTGATGACTGGTAACCAATGTAATAGCCCTCTGCAGCAGAACAATATGGTCATGCAGGTGCTACACAGCACATTCTTGCTACTGCATTTCAGGTTGTAAAACAATCTGCAGTCCACCGGTTTCAGGAAATGAGGAATAATTCTATACAGCATAATGTTAATCCATGCAAAGGCATTTGGAGAATATTTGCTCAGTTATAGTTGCAAAGTACTAAACAACAATTTGGTTTCTTTTGTCTTTGTATATACAAAAAAAATTCCATAGAGGCTACATAGTATGTGCAAGTAAATACACATGTACATAAACCATAGGTTGCTTGCACTCTGTAGAACTGCCATAGCAGTATAGCATACACAACATTCAAATAAACATATCTTAATAATTATAATTAAAGATTGTATTTTTCTTGCACTCTTTCTTTAAATGAAGAACATGTTATTTACAATGAACTGAACACCACACAACTGCAGAATGTGAAACACACATTCATTCGACTTATTGATATAGCTACATAACTACTCAATAGAATCACATGACTTAAGGGTAGGTCACACGGTGCAACTTTTTGCATCAAATGGTAAACTGTTGTTGTAGTTCGGCCTCCCCTTACATGACAGCAGTGTGCTGGCGCCCCTGAAACTGCAAACTTTTCAAACTGGGTTCCAGAGTGTAATCTTTTAAAACCGCAACCTCCTGGCTGTGCAAACTGGCAAAACGGAAAGCATGTGAAAGCAGTGCCTGAGCTAATGCTAATGCTAGCAATGCATTCCGCAGTAGTCACGGCCAAACTCAGATTAAACACTCAGCAGTGCACCCAAAGCAACAACGACATCTATTATGGCAAATTCGAGTGTTTGCAGCATTATTTTAGAAATCAAACTACGGCTGAATTTCTTTAATTTAGGGGTTCTGGTAAGGGCTTACCAGCAACAGGAAGTAAAAACTTCAGCAGCTCCAATGGTATGCCATTACAAAGTTACACCGCTAACTACCTGCCTGACATGCATACTACAGCTCTTCCGGTTCTTCATGTAAACATGGATGTTTTTAAAGACACAAGAACATCCATTTTTAGCAGGGCTGCTCTCATCTAAACGTGGCCTAAGAGTCTACAGTCATGCTAGCAGCTCTCTAAGGTCGTGCTTAGGCTAGCTGTCCTAAGCTAAATGCTAATGTCAGCATGCTAACATGCTCACAATGACGAAACTGAAGTGCTGATTATTTAGCAGCTTATGTTTACCAGGTTTACCATCTTACTTTGATGTGTTAGCTTGCTAACATTATCTAGCATTAGCTGAGACTGAAGGGGAAGTCGGTGTGCAGGCATATGGTGACAAACCAGTAAAAGTAATGGGATCACCAAAGTGATTACTATTTCAGACATCCCAAGTCTCCCGGAAGTTCCGGGAGTCTCCCGCATATTGATAGCGTCTCCCTGATGCCCACAAATTATGTACAATCTCCCGAAATCCTGAGCAAGCGAGCGAGAAAGAGCGCACGCGCCAGACTATGTTCGCAATGCACTTGTGCATGTAGTGCACACGTGACAAGAAGGCAGTTGGTAGAGAGAGACCGGGCGTGTGTGTGTGTGGCAGTGTGTGTACCAGTTATGAAGTGAATGCAAGCCTGTGATTGGCCTCTCTTACTGACAGTTGACCAATCAGTGGCAGATTTTTAATATAAGCTTTCCACTCGAGTGTATCGTTCATTCAGGAATGCAGTAGTAGTCTGTCTAGCAGGAGCATCATGGCAAAGGTGGAGCACCCAAAAAAACGAAAATATAAAACACATTTTACATCAGACTGGGGGATTGGGGGGGTGTACAACACCTCCCTGAAATGAGTTTTGGCAACTTGGGATGTCTGCTACTTATCCTGAGGGGAAGGTGATTATGTGCATAAAATGTCACAGCAATCCTTCCAATAGTTGAGACATTTCAAAATGTCAACCACTTGGTGGTGTTAGAGGAAAATGTCAGGGGGATCATCAGAGCCATTAGGCGACATCGTTAGGCACCAGTGAATGTCTGGCAAATTTTGTGCCCAACAATCTGATAGATGTTGACAGATGGATTGGATCAGTGACCAACATTGACCACTAGCGCAGCCATAATTCTAAAGGGTAGAAAACATACTTAAAAGAATACTTAACAAATAGGCTTCTTGTACTGGGCAACACGGATAAAATCAGTGTTCACTTTCTAAGAAATTTCATTATGCAATATCTACTGATGTCATGATAGAGACATTTCTGGAAAATCAACCTAAAAGCAATTAACGCATTGAGAACACGATGACATCTGCTAGGGGCTATTTAAACACCTGACAAAGCCGAGTTCTTCATTACATGGATAACGGTTGCAGTCCTGCACACTGATCTCCCACAATACCACACAGAGATGGTATGGATGGTACCGGAATGGCCAAATCTTTTAATACCACCCAACCCCAACAATCACCACACTAGCACCAAAAGGTTCATCATACTCAAAGACTATTAAAAAGTCTCTCAGTGTCATTACATTTTGCTGAGTTTAAAGGTTGTGATAAATTTTTCTGAGCTTAAAGGTTGGGTTGAATGATGTGACGGCAGCTGGCGGGTAAAAGCTCGGGTTTTGGCAGCTTGCTGCTGTTTCTCACACCCATGGTGGTGCAGTCATTCTGAATTTATGGCTGTCTATGAGGCCTTTACTCTGTCTAGAGATGTAAAATATTCTCACGAATCAGCCTGAATTGCCCTGTTACAAATTATGACAACTTGGGGCATGGTGGTGTGAGTGCTGCTTTCATCTGTGTGGTTCCATCTGGGTGATGGCAAAGGGTGCCTAAATTATTTGATTTTAAAAGGGTGTAAATATTTTTCTTTGAAATTGTTGTTTTTGAGGAAACTGTAATGACTTAAAAGTGAATTATTCTTCCGAACGTGCTTCATCGATTTTTTCTCAAATCACCGCAGCTTGAAAATCTGCCCTCCACAAAAACGACGAAGCGTGGATTTTGACTGAATTGAACTGTGGCTCGATTTTACAACTTTAAAGCCCGTGGAGTGAATACAGCAATAGCCACAAGCAGGGGTTTGCACTGGTGGTGACACTGGAGAAGATCTATCACTCACTCTCACCGAGCGGTAGATAGGAAAAGAAATCCGATTCTCCCTGTGAAACCACGAAGAGCAAAGAGATCTGGATGTTCCGACTGTTCTCAGTCAGTGAAATTTATTGTTCTGAATGATGCAGGCTGCCTCTGCAATGCTGCTGCTGCCGCTCTCAAAAGCTTGTTTCACACCTTACACAAGCCGAAAGTGAGCAGCTGTGAGCCAACACCAAACCCTCACAATGTGGAGCCAGTGGTTTGATGCCTGGGTCTGAAAAAACAAACCTGGTCGCTTTCATGCAGGTGGTTTTATACCCATCTTGTACGAGTCTTTTTTTTTTTTTTACTTGATAAACATCCTTTAAAGACTTACATCCTTTTTAAAGCAATAACATCTTCAAAGTCAATCACTTTATCATTGGTACGCTATTCCTTAACTCTTAATAATTGAGCAGTCTGAAAGCCTTGCACAGCTGTCATAGCTTATGTATTCAAAGCAAGACCGATTATTGCCAATATATTGCATAATATGTTACTTTAGGGGCAAATATGTGCATAAAATATATGTCGGGGCGCCGCATGTTATGTAAATGTGTGTGTGTGTGTGTGTGTGTGTGTGTGTGTGTGTGTGTGTGTGAGAAGGGAGATGTTAATCTCAAGGTTATCTGGGTTCCTCGGTGATGCGCCTCTGTGACGCCAGAGGCTCGAGACACACACGCGCACACACGGTCCGAGCTGCATGTGTTGTCGCACTGATATTCATTCATTCAAATAGTCGCTGACATCTTATGACATCATATGTCCGCTCTTCCCGACACTGTGCGGCGCGGGTTCGATCCCCGCCCATGGCGCACCGTGAGTGAGTCTTTCTCAGCATCCACCAGACCAAACAGCGTGTGTATATGTATGTGTGTGCGTGTGTGTGTGTGAGAGAGAGAGAGAGACAGCATATGATGTTGTAGCCCACAATGACAGCCCGACCCGTGACCCATGACGAATTCCTCAATGGATGAAGCGCGCGCTCGCTCGCTCACACTCTGCATGCGCCAGGAGACTGCCACGCGGCAGCCTAATCAAAGTCGTCAATTAGTGACCTGCTGTGATTTCGTGTTATTGCATCTTGTGGTCCGATCGATAAAGCACCAGGTGTGCTGTCGCTTAAAAATGCCTCATCCGCCTCAACTCACCTGCTTTTCCCGCCGGGTTGAACTTCACTCTCGGTCGGACTCAGTCATTCACTGAGCATCTCCATCGCTCCATCACCTCTTCTTGGCCATTTGGTCTTCTGTCTTTTTTATTCGCCACCACCCTCTCCACCTCCCCGTCCTGCGGCAAGTCTCCTCAAGGGCACAGCGGCGCGCCTCAGCCCGGCCAGACCGCGACACCTGCGGTCACCTCACTTCACTCTGCAGGAGGAGAATGTGTGTTTTGTAGCGACCTGCTGCTGCTGCTGCCCGTCCATCCCACTGAGCTCTACGCTCCTCCTCAGGTTGGCCAAAGAGCGTGAGAGAGAGAGAGAGAGAGAGAGAG
>JAPQLA010000007.1:8829955-8840462 GCA_029822935.1 Naso vlamingii | reverse complement strand
AACACTCTGGCCACAGGGTAGCGCCTCAGGAAGATGCCCAGTCTGATGCTGGATAGACAAAATCTTCCAATTATCACTGTGGATCATTTCTCTCACACGAAGAGCGTAAATATTAGAAAGTAAAGGTGAGGACAAAAATCCTCCTGAAACACGTTACCTGAAACGGTCGATGGTGCTGGCTGCTTTGCGTACTTTGCCATAAACTCCTGGACTGTCGTGATCACTGAAAAGAATTGGTGTGTTTCTTTGTCGTGCCCCTGAAAACACAAGTAACAACACAGGTGAGTTAAGAAGTTATCAGTGAGCTCAGAATAAAATCTTACTACCGATTAGCTGAAAAAACAAAGATGAGTGACGAAATAAATGCACATCTAGTTTAAATGTATGTGTTGGTATATTCCTATATTTAGCAGATTAGGGAATCAAAAGTGACTGTGGCAAACAAAACCCTTACTAAAGTTTGATTTTATCACTGACCTCTTTTTTTAATCAAATATATTCCTCATGTTGAAAAGTTCCAAATTCTCCAAATGCCTTTCTTGTTGAATTTTGCTACATAAAAGTATATATATAAATATATTTCATGACAGAGATGTTAAAAATTAGGGCCTGACCAATACGGGATTTTTGGGGTTGAGGCAAATATTTGTAAGCAAGAAAGAATATCCTGATATATTGGCTGATATCATATACAAATAATATTGGCTGAATGTTGTTATCAAATACTTGTGATGAAGATATGTAATGGAGGCAGGATGTCTTATATCTTAGCACACTTATTTCCAAACATCAGTGCACTGAACAGCAAACACTTCACTTATTATTCATTAAATGAGGGACTGCCATCTGCTGGATAAACTGTGGAATTACATGCATTTAAATCATTAGTCCAAACATTTTTTCAAGCCTTAAAAAACAGTTTTAATATCACTGTATTTGCTCTGTGATATGCCGATATTAAAACAATTTTCTAAGCTTGAAAAAATGCTTGAACTAGAGATTTGAAATGGTGTAATTAGTTTGTTAGTGATATATCTGTGACAGGCCAATATCAGCCAATAATATTGGCAAAGCACTGCATTGGTCTGGCCCTGATGAAATGATACTGAAAGTGATCTGTGTTGAAATTAAACACTGACAGTTGTGTTCTCTCACCTGGCCCCTCCAGGCCGCTCATGTTGATGGCCGGCCCTCCACTCTGTCCTCCCTGCACGTTCTTCAGCTGCTGCTCCAGCCGCTCCAGCTGGAACACCAGGGAGCTTTTTTCTGTGCCGAGAGCCTCCAGCATCGTCTGTTTCTGAATCAGTGTCTCTGTAAGCTGGTGAAGACGATTCTCCAGCTCCGATTGGCTGTTGCTTATGGTCTTGTTGGTTAACTGGAAGAGTACATCATCAAGACTGGTTGTCAAATTGCTACATTTAGAAGCAGTTCCCACACACCTGATTTTTTTACATCACAAAGCAGAAGTTAGCCGAGCTCTGACTGAGGACAGGTAACATGGACTTATATGACCTGTATAATTATAAAGTGACTGACCTGGTTCCTGAGTTTTTGGATTTCATCTTCTCGGTCCTTGATTCTGCTCTGCAGGGTGGTTTTGGCTCGATGTTGCTCCTCCTCCAGGTACTGCAGCTCCTATTATTTACAAAAAATAATCCAAATAAATTAGGAGTTTGATCAGGATGTAAAAATGATTAATGTAATTTTATGAGAAAACAGATCCATGATGTACAATTCCATTTGACTTACTGAAGCTGTCACTGTAAGAAATCATCACTCTCACCTGTTTGTAGCGCTCCACCTCAGCCTCCACCTCCTGCTTTGCTCTGCTCATTAAGGCCAGTTGCTCCTCAAAATGCACCTGCTGCTCCCGCCACGTCTCTGCCTCTGTCAGGGCCTGATTCTCCAAATCCTGGAGGAGAGAAACAAAATTCACTTGTACAGCTGAATCAACAACATCTCAGCCACAGATGATGCAACTGTATACATTCAATAACCTCAAACCAAATTTACAGACAAAACATAAACATTTGTCTTGGCTGGAGGTAAACATCAACTTGCATTGAGCAGACGGATACATTTACAAACCTCCCAGAGAAGCCGTTAACCAAGGTTTTTCACACAGATGACATGAGATTTTTTTTTAATTCAAATTCCCCCTGCCCAAACTTCTCACCTGTATTTCTGTCCGGAGTGTGTGAACTTGCCCCTGTAGTTTTTGGATCTCCTCCCTCTGCAGTTCCTTGTCATGGCGTAGATCCTCCAGCTCCATCGCCATGGCCCCGCTGCCATCTAGAGAGTCCAGACCAGATCCCTCCTTCAGACTGCTGATCAACTTCTCTTTGGACTAGAGAACCATTTCAGACATGATCAAAAAGAAGCTGAATAATAGTAATTTAAAAAAAAAAAACATTGCTAAAGGTCTTATTCTTACTTGAAGGATGCGTGAAGCTTTGTGCTTGTAGTCCTGTAGCTCCTGCTTCACCGTCTCAGCTGCAGCTTTGGCACTTTTCAGTTGCTGCTGGAGGTCGTCGACCCTGAGCTTCTCCTCTCCACCTCGCCGCTCCGCTGCAGACACTGTCTCTGCGAGCGTCTGTCTCTCAGCCTCCACTTTGGACAGGCGGGTAGTATACTCGCTCTGAGTAAGAACAGAGAATGAGGAGGTCTCAAGTATTCAAAGTGTTCACATGAGATTTAACTGTCACATGTAAAGACAGAGGAAATGAATGAGCACCTGTATCTGTCTGTAGTTGTCCTGCTCCCTCCTCAGGGCTGTTTCAGCCTCTCGCAGCCTCTCCTGCATTGTCTGTAACGCTTGGGAGTGCATGCTGCTTCCTTCTGTGTGGTCCTGCATTATTCTTAAAACCGAAAAAGAAAAATAAGATTTTAACCAATTCATGAACAGCCAAATCAAATCTCTACTTCAAAAGGTGGTCACAGGAGAGTACCTTTGCTTTTCCTTCTGTGCCTCATCTAACGCAGCACTGCGGGACTTCAGCAGCTGGTCAGCTTCATCCAGTCTAATTTTCAGGACTGCAAGTTGACCGTCTTTGGCAGAGAGGGCTTCTGTCAGGTCATCAACCTGTGACCGAAGTTCCCGCATCATTCGGTCAGTCTGAGACTGCTCCGAGTTCCATCTGTCTGCACGTAGACGCGTCTGGTTCAATTCTACATGAAAAGGAAACACCTGATCAGCACAGAGGGACACGTGCAGAAATGAAGGCCATCGGTGTTGTAGTCTTGTTGCATCTCTCACCATCCTGTAAGTCTTTTGCTCTCTGGATGACTGAAGCCATCTCCTGGTTGAGGGAAGCCACCTCACTGCGCAGCAGCTGATTCTCCAGGCGCAGACTGGACAGGATCTGGCTCTGTGGCTCCTCTGTGGGAGGAGGAGGAGGAGGCTCCTGCCTGCCGGACTCCTGAGGGACAGCCAAGCCTGAGTCTGAACTCTCAGGTGTGTCTGTGGTGGCCAAACAAGGTTTAAGAGAGGGACACAAAAAATTAAAGATATAAGTTGTTGATATGAACTCTGACATACAATTTGTGTGAATAAAAAAAAATGTGGCTTCCTTGGGGCTGTTTTTTGTTGAACTGTAATAAACAGTCATAATAACAGATTAATAATACTGTATTTAGAGATTGCATCAAAAAATAATCTTCTGATATTAATGTCAAGATAGAGTGGCAGTAAAAACAGATAATCAAGTTGGATTATTGACGCTTTCACCAACTCGAAGTGGACACAATGGATCAGACTACAGTAATATTAAGGGTTGTACTGAACCTTGGCTTTGTTCTTTTGCAGAGCTTTCCTCTGATGTTTTGATGCTGTGAGCAGACAGTGAGCTCATGCTCGATGCTCTGGAAACACCGCGGGTTGAAGGGGGCGTCGACGGGGCAGAGGGGGTAGCTTGGGGCTGAGGGGTGGAGGGAGGAGGTGTTGGGTTTTGGGCCTCTGTAACAGCAGTTACCCCTTTAACGATTTCTCTCCTTGAATCCCTCCTGTTGCTGACTGGAGGGTCTGAGCTGTTCAGAAAGTCAAAAAGCATGTCATCGTCCACATGCTGCTCGCTCTTTTTGGGCCTCACAAAGCCAGATGAGGTCTTGGCAGAGTTAGGGGCACTGCTGCCAGAACCAGAGGAGATACTGGCCGCGTTGGAAGTGCCAGCCAGCAGGGTTGCATTGGATTTCTTGATGTTACCAGCTGCTGCAGAAATGTAGCTTGGAGCATTATCACTGGATGCATAAGCATGATGTGTCACTGGTGCACTGTTCTTGTACCCAGCAGTGTTGTATTCAGGTGTGACCGTTGATTCTTCTGCAAAGGACGACGAAAAGGAGGATGTTCTTGCCTGGTTTTTGGTCAGAGCACTGGCAGCTCCCTGGTCCACTTTATTCAGGAAGTCTTCAGCTTTCCCAGCCAACTCAGAAAACCAAGACATTTTGTAACCTAAAGACAGAACATTTTAGCACATTACAACACCCTCACCCGTTAGTACATATTATGATCAAAATCTCCGAAACAAATTATTCACTATCTTTACTCTAATATTAAAGGTGTATTCACATAAAGTCAGTTAGTCATGTTTGTAACAACTTTATTTTCATATTTACTGACGAGTCTGATTTAAAAAACAATAACACAAACTTATTTACCAATTACATGAATTTAACATTTAACATCCTCTGTCATGATGGCTGGAGCCTTTAACATCCCCACAAACACAATCTGAACCTTAAAACAAATCATTTCCTCATGTGCATGGTCATGTTCATCCTCCAGCATCTAAATTATGTTTTTTTGGCAGATGCCTTTGTAAAAAAATGGCTTACAGTACGTGCATTGTTTCCATCAAGGAGCAAAGACTATACATAGCACTAGAATATTATTCATTTTAAACAGGACGACAACAACTGAAAGAGTGTTAAGGTTACGTTAGGGCCATACATAAACCAAAAACACATCACTCTTTGCAAGCAGCCTGA
This sequence comes from Naso vlamingii, assembly GCA_029822935.1. Taxonomy (NCBI): domain Eukaryota; kingdom Metazoa; phylum Chordata; class Actinopteri; order Acanthuriformes; family Acanthuridae; genus Naso; species Naso vlamingii. Next base: position 8,835,476 of record JAPQLA010000007.1, on the reverse strand, counting down.
CAGACTCAACTCAGGAATAAAACTCCCCACCAAAAACACAATTTCTACTAAGCTAGCACGCTAGCTCAAGAACTCAACAGTCCAGGCTGGCTGTAAGTTTTTATAACCACACTGCGTTATTCCTCGTTCAGACACATTGACACAACAGAGTCACTACGCAAGTAATCAGTAGCTGGGCTGACGATATCATGCAATGTGTGTAAATACAGTTGGTTCAGTATAAACTCCACCACTGCTAATGCTAACAGGCTAACAGGCTAAGTAAAGGAGGGCCTCTCACTCACCGTTTGAAATGACGTTCAAATGTCAAAATGTCTCCGGTCACCTGGTTACCGCCAGGGTTTAACAGGTGAACATGAAACCGAAATATCAACTGAATTAATACTATCCACTGTCATTATCTGTCAAAGAGGATGTTGGTTATCTTCTCAATACGTGGACCAGGAAGCGCTGCACGGAAGGACCCCACAACAGAGCGACTTCAGAAAAGCCTGATCAAAAGCCAACCAATGGCGTTTCCAGTGCACAGCACCCACCTCCTTCTTGTGTGTGTGTTCTCCGATGAGTGCGTAATCAAACAACAGCATTCTTGTCACTTAACAGGCCGGTAATTCTGTTCACAAACTGGCAAGAGATTTTTACCTTTAAACATAGGCTTCTGTCAAGAGTCCTTAAATGCCCCACTTCAACTCAAGATGTTTGCAAAGTCTCTTCAGTGTATCAGACAAAAATGCCCTGAACTTGTTGCCTTGCTGGACTTATTTTCTTTGTTTGTTTATTTAGTTTAGATATATTTTCATACTATGTCAGCACGGGCTATGCTTTGGACCATTAAAAATGTGCCTTGAATGTTTGTACATGACAGTTGTTTCAATTTAAACAAACCAAAATCTTTAAAAGCAAAAATATCTGACATTGAGTAGGAACAACGCCCTCTTAAAAGGTTTGAGAGGGAAAAATTAAAATTTTCAAAATTAAGTGCACTTTTCTTCACTGACCCACTATCTATGAAACTATGATGCTTATGAAAGCTGAGATTTTAGTGAAATAATGAATATCACCTGTGTTGAAGTATGGTTGAATTTGAGTTAATCAAAATCTCTAACTTTAAAAAACGCTACTTTATCATATATTCAGGGATTAAATAAAATTGGATCATTTCACTTTGGTTGATTGAATTTCATGCTTCCATCAGGAGGTGACTTGTGTTGCTGAAGTCTTACCTCAAGATCAGAAAAGAGACAAACTGACAGAAATTATGAAACAGTGCCTCTTTATTTTTTCCGCACTCACTCCAAAATGCATATTTACATGGCATGCCACATCAATACAGGAACTGACTATGGACACAGTCAATAACACATAGAATCTGCTCTGGGAGTTGAGGGAAGGAGAGTTATCCCATGAAGGACCAATCAAGAGATAATAACAGAAACGAAGCAACACTTTTATAACCAGGCCAGCCATAGAAAATAGCTTCTCTTAAATCCGATTGTTTCAAAGTCTTAAAAAGTGATAAATGCCCAGTCAACACGGACTGAACTTTTCACATTTGTTATGGAGGGCTGGCGTCACGCTTGAGCCACAAGATAGTGATCATCTACTCTCTGAAAAAAAGAAAAAAAAAATCACAAGGCTGTTAAATTCAGGATGGACTGCAACAGCAGATGATCACGGATTTGGGTGGGTGGGGTTTTTACAACAGCAATTCATTGTTGGTGAGGACGACAAGCTGGTCAGCTTTGATAGATGCCTCAACAATCTACGTCTTTAAAGATAGTGTCCTTGTTTAGGGGAATAATCCACAAGCGCTGTGTCCTTTCGAAAAAAACAAAAACAAAAAACAAAAAGAAGGTGACTCCTGAAGATCCAAGAGAGGCTGGAAAGGAGTTAAATACATAAAAAAAACAAAACTCAATATACGAGTTTATTTGTGATTATGCAAAAATAACAAACAAACAAATATCTGGACAAGTTTCTTCCAGGCGAGATCCTTTGAGAAAAATGTTGCCTTTGCTCAAACAGTATTTCCTCTGTGTTTAGATAAAGAGTCTGTTTTTTTTTTTTTAAATCAACATTCAAACACACGTCCTCTGGGAGTCATTCACTCACACACACACACAGTCACTTTCTCAACCACACACACACACACACACACACACACACGCACGCACTCTTTCCTGCACAGCCTTTTACACATGCAATGTGTATTCTGAATGATGGACTGGCTGCATCAGATCAGCCCCCTCCTCTTCTTGTAGTCTTCCAGGTTGAGGGACCTGCGGGGGGCGCCATCCTTCACCGGCAGCGCGTTGGAGCTCACAGACAGAGACTTTGCCTCTGCAGAAAACAAGAGCAACATGAATGCATGTTATTTTCTAATTGCTGTGGTTTATCTGAACAAGCATCTTTGTGCTACAGCAGAGTAAAACATAAATACAGACTGAGCAACAAATTTAATTCAGTGGAAAAAAAAAAAGGTCTCACCTGCATTGGGAACCTGGAGGTCAATCTTAACGTCAAAATCATGGACTTTAAACAAGTCCTCGGAGAGGTCAGTGGTTGGCTTGGGGACATCTTTGTCTTTAGGGTTTGCTTGACCCTAAAATACAACAAAACAAGGATTAAAAAATGTTTAATATTAAAGAATATTTACTTCTGCAAGAGCAGAAAGTTGTTTTCTGCTTGGAATGAGAGGATTCCCTTTTCTCTTTTAAAATGCACTACAAGCAGAAAATCACTGATGATAAAGTCACATAAAATCAACTGAGGCCTAAAATTTTTCGCATCCATCAAACCAAAAAGTTTAAAGATGTCTGCACTGATTTCTGCTGACTGCATAACATGTTTACACAGTGCAAATTTTTACATCAAACATTAAACTTTTGTTGGAGTTCAGCCTACATTACTTTTGAAACTAGTTTCCAGAGGGTAATCTTTTGAAAACACAACCTCCTTTCTGGCCGTGTAAACTGGCAAAACGAAAGCCTGTGAAAGCGGTGACTAAGCTAATACAAATGCTAGCACAAGTCAATGCATTTCTCAATAGCCACTACCAAACTCTGATTTAACAAATCACAGTCTATCCAAAGATGAGGACAGTCTATTGAGTTATATACAAGTGTTTGCATCATAATTTAAAAGTCAAACTACAGCTGAATTTTTTAAATTTGTGGCTCTGGTTAAAGTTTAGCTGCAACAGGAAGTAAACAAAGTTGGCAGAGCCTATGGCATATAATTACAAAGTTACTCCGCCAACTACCAGCCTGGTATGCATACTACAGCACTTTCAGTTCTTCATGCAAATTAAGAAAAAAAAAAAAAAGGAAACCAAAGGAAAGACTTTTTCGTTTTAGTAGGGCTGCTCTCATCTAAACATGGTCTGTTGCTTCCCTAAAAAAAGTATACAGAAGATAAAATTTAGAGGAGAAACTATCACAGACTCCTGTCACTGATGACTCACAAGCAGATAAAAAAATGTGTCACAGCTGGAGCAACAGCAGCGATGATGCAGAAAGCACACCACTTCCTGCTTGCATGACTTAACAGGATTTTTTCATTGATAAACAAATTAAAAGACCACAACATTCACTCTCCAAATATATTTTTCAATAAGAGCACCAGCAGTCCCTCTAAGTATTTGCTCTGCTTACCAGTTTGTTCTTCTCTGCGCTGGCAGGATCTGCTGCCGCTGAGCCGGAGCCGTACTTCTGGTTCAGGTGAGCGAGAATCGCTGCATGGACTGACGGGTCTCTGGCCTGCAGAACACAAAGCAATGAGTTTACAGAGTTACACTCAGCAGCGTTTAATCTACCTTACATTCAGAAAATGTTGTGTGAAATAATGGTAGAAACCTTACGTTAGACACCATGGTGGGCTTGCACTGTCTTCGTGTGAAAGGATCCATTTGCTGGTTTTTGGCGTTTTGTCCTTCAGCCTGAGAGAAAATTAACAAGCCAGTAAAAAAAGGGTTATTTCAAAAAGCACTGAAGGTTTAAAATGATCAAAAGATCAGAAAAATAAATCAGTTAAAGCTGCAGTTGGTAACTTTTGCCATTTAGCTAGCAAGCTAATGTTAGCTGTAGCATGAGACTCGTTGGAAAGCAACGAAGCTGCAAAGCTGCAGCGGAGACGTCACCTGTCGCTGAGAAGCACAGCGTAGACAAGCCAATCAGGACAGAGAGTGCCACTGATTGGGCAAATAGAATGGGAGCGATAGGATTTTTACCAATAATGGATACAGAGGCATGATGGGAAAACAGAGATCTTGCGATGCTCACAGACCGAGTCACTTACTAACAGCTGTCTGTGGGTATTATGACATTTTGTCCGAACAGAACACAAAAAGTTATTGATGTTTGCCATAAAGTTACCAACTGCAGCTCAAAACAAATGTCTTCCCATACATGTGACAGGTGAGTATGTTTGAAACCAAACAGTTTTAGGGATACTAGAGCAATTTAATGGAACATTCTGGTGCTTTGAGACACACAGAACTTTTGTCTCCTAATGTTAGCTGTTGTTTGCCCTTATCTGAACAACAGCGTGACTGAAAACACTACTACTATCCCTCAGTAACATCTTTGTTGTACTAGTGTCACCTCCATTTGGGGCAAACAGAAATTACAGGATGAGAACAGGGTTCAACAGATTATTTTTCAGGCACTTCTAAGCTGACATCATGTTTTTAAAACTCAGTTTTCATTTAGTTTACTGAGTTGCCAACATGTACAATAATCATAATTTTCTTACAGTTGATTTATTCCTCCATTCTTTTCATCATCCAAGCCTTCATATTAAACATGAGAGTGAAACTATAATGAGTGAAGATGGTGCTTCAGTCAGACACTCACCACCAAAGCTTTCTCAGATTCAACGATGTTCCAGCTCCTGTTCCTCTGGTTGATGTAGCTGAATGATTAAAAAAACAAAAAAGACAATTTTTAAAGCTTAAAATGCAAATCAGCTCCAACACAAACACTAACACTTTATATTAACAACTGCGTGTTCAAAATTATACAACAGTTAGTTCATAACAAGCAATCTGATTGGACAAGAGGTGTTCCATGAGTGCAGATACAGAGTACAACAGCACTGAGACTTCTAACAATTTATGTATTACTCTACCTAACAGGTGTTCTAATCACTAACTGTCGGTTGCTAGGTTACTCTGTAACAAACTGCACAAAAAAGATGGACGTTTTTCCAGATTGCCTGCAGAGAAGGTTGAAAAGAAGGACAGAAGCAAGCAACAAAGTAAAGTAGTGGACCCTTCTGTAACTTATAAAGTAAGCTAGTGTGCAGGAACATGTTAATTGTTTGTGTTGCTTAGCAACAGTCCTATGCTAGTCCTGTTGCGGAACAAGTTGTGCTGGTGGAGCTGGGGGGTTAAATTAACAAACAAATCTAATTTGCGTTTGCTTATTACTGTCAACTACATGGAGTTTATACCATGGTCTGGGTGAATACTCGATTCTGATTGGCTGCAGGGTGTCCGTTCAAAAGTGATATAGGACACCTA
>JAPQLA010000007.1:8795944-8810811 GCA_029822935.1 Naso vlamingii | reverse complement strand
AAACTACAGGACATTTTCTCCATAAAATATGACCCAGTTTTACTAAAATTGCTGTTTTGTGTGACTTATTAACGTGCATCATTAAGTTTTATTTTTCAAAGCCACCGGTTGCGGTCAAAGTCACAGTGTTGCTTTAAAGGAGCATCCCAGTGTTCCTACATGTCATTGTCCTTTGTCAGCATCAGTCACACAGGTCACATAAACCCCGCCCATTTTACCCAAAATAGCTTTATCTATGAGATATGGTGTTTGTTTACATTTTATCCATATTCAATAAATATTAGAGAACGTGGCTGAAAATGTGTGACAACATTGTTTAAAAAGAACGTCTGTGTCAAAATCCCTCTTCACACTAATATTCCAGCTAGAAAGGAACTATTTTTCGGGGCGTAATAACTTTTGGCTGCCGCCCCCCCTCGCTGAGCGATTTTTAATCAAATAAAAACAGACGTTCTCTTTAGAAGGGTGAATTACCTATAGCTAGCGACTTTCATGTGCCCTGTTGTGTTTCTGTACCCTGTTTCAACATGAATGGAAGCGAATGGGCTTTAAAAATGCAGCCTGACATCTACTAAAATAAACACATGGTCACATTTCAACTACAACATTTATAAAAGATAGAGGCGATCTCTGCCAATGGTGAGAAGTCAGTAATAGACAGGGATGGTCCTTGAAACTTCACTTTATGTGTAAAGATGCAGAGAATATTTGCATTTTTAGCCGTGAAAGGTTGTGACAGCACTCAGACTGTAAGTAAGCATCAACACGCAGCCATCCGGTTGGCACCATGCTGCATTTTATTGCTGAATTTCTGATACAGATTTTTTTTTTTCCTGTTTTTTTAGTTAATACAAAACCAGACAAGAGGCTCACATAATAAGCATGCCCATTTCCTCCCTCTGGAGTGCATAGTTTCTACACAGTCCACCTCCTCAGTGGAAAAGTTGATCAGCAAAGTACTGTCAATCAGCTTACTTTTTTTTTTTTTTTCATGGGAACAAAGGTTAAATGGGGTTTTTCAGCTGCACTGTGGCTCTAGTGCCATGCTCACGTTTGGCACAACAGAGAGTGAGAGCAAAAAACACAAAACTCTCCGTTACTTTTTACTTTTTTGGTGCAGTTCAGTCGGTAAAACCACAGCTGATGATCGAAGCTACTTCAGCATGCTCGCTGTTGTGTCAAACAACCGTCCCCAAATCGTCACAGAACATCTGATAAGAACATTTCATTTCATTAGCCTAATTACACTCATTCACATTACAAAGTTGGATTATTGCATGCAATACAAATCATTCATTATTCTGCTAAGTCATGCATATTTTTTTTAAACTCATATGTTGCTAGAACGCCTACATGTTTATAAACTGTGATTATAAATCCCAACAAAGAGCATTACAGGGTTTTTAGAACACAGTATTCAAGACAGGATGGTGATGATGATGATGATGATGATGATGACGGTGCAAGTCAGTACATAGAGAGAAAGTGCTTTTCAAACAAGTGTCAACTTCGTTCAGTGAGTCCTTTGCAGCCACAGAGTAACTGAAAGTCTGGGTTTCTGTAGGAAGGGTGAGTTTCGATGTAAAAATGCTACAAGAACTGAAATTTAAAGCATCTCTCGTGTACTAATTGGGTTAGACTGTTGTTTTGGTGCTCAATAAGTACAAGGCAGGGAGACTTAAAAAAAAAAAGTGTTAAGTTTGTTTGCTACAGTTGTCCGCTTGTATACCTTATTCTGCAGGAAGTATCCGAAACCTTTATAAGTGATACTGTATTCTAAAGCTAAATATTATACGACCTCCCCAAAAAGTGACTAATAGTTTGCTACTGTCGGCATAAAGGAGGAGAGGGAGGGAAAGTTCTTTCCACATGACGTTATGGACTCCTTTTTACACAAACACCCTGGCACTAAACTCATGCATTATTGTAGTTTATTGCTTCTAAAACTCTAATCAAATACAATTTTATGGATTAAAATATATCACTCTGAAATCCCCAAAACTATGAGGGCTTATGTACAATACAATGTCATGGTGAGATCTTAATTCTAAGACTAAAACGCTACGTCGGTTACACTCAAATCTAAGATTAAATTAAAGTTCTACCCTTAATATAACATTTCTCTAGAGGTTTCTATCATTGTCACATCTGAGACTCGATTTTTGGGAGCTTGCTGCATACAAGCTACCTCTTTTGATGATTTCTTTTAAGCTTTTTCTTAAAGATAAAAATCCTAAGAAGCAGTCTTGCTAAAAAGCACTTAATTTTATATGTATGCCTGTATTATCGAATTTAATCAACAGGGATGCACAATATTATCAGCATATCAATATCTGCAGATATCAAAATTTATAAATGCACCATGATACTTCACCTTATAAGATAAAGCATTGAGTTTGTGCAGTTTGAAGCAGAACCAACAGACCTACCTCAGCTGAAAATTTATGCTTATTTTATTTTTTTCATCCTCATTCCTTAAACTTTAAAGTGGATTCTAAAGACTGAGATTTTAGGTCTGGACTACAGCTAGTTTAATTTTTTACATTTGTGACAAATTTGTTTTTTGAGTTATTTCAAGCACTTTGTCAGGATTGTCCCAGGGAGCCACCCTGCAAACCTGTTGGTTAAGTAGGAGAATTATTTTTAATTTGACAGTAAAAGCTCCATTAAAAAGTGACACATTTTATTTTATGCACTACAGAGCTCACGGCCTGTCACCAGGTTGTTACAGCGCTGTTTGTAACTCTCAAAAGGCATATGAAGCTTGTTTTTATTGTAAAAATAAAAAATCCAGTTAGCACATTATGTACATGTTATCTGTAGAAATTACCTTGTTTTTCATCACTGAATGTCTATATTTGGAAAAGAAAACATTTATCAGTTATGCCAGAATCAAATGTTTGTCTTGTTTTACGTCTGTCTTAAAAACAAATAAAGTACCAGGTAAATTCTAATACAGGAGAAACTTAATGTTCTTTGCAATGAAGAAAAAAATGTGTGCATATATTGGCATCGGTTAAAATGAGTTTGGAAATTTCGGCCAAAATCTAATATTGTGCATCCCTACTTACTAATATCATACCCTTACTTTGTGATACTTTCTTTGCTTTTAATCATGCAACTTATTGTACACCCGAGACATGGACAAAATGTGATCTTGCATGAGTCCAATATAAGGGCAAAGCTGCAGCTAAATGTCGAGTATTTAAACATGTAGCGAGTCAATCATCCACCTTTTTGATTTAACTCTGAAGGTTTCCTCAGGTTTGAGCTCCAGCTTAGTCTAGAAATCGATTTCACTATTCTTCATGAAGCAAGCGTCACTACTGGTCATGCATGGCTACTATAACGTCGGCACCACAGTCCCTCTAAATAAGCTAATGCACATGAGTCTATACATATCTTAATGGAAGACATTGGTGATTTTGTTGCTTTCAAACAACTTGTCACTTGTTTATACAATATACAGTTTGGTCAACAACATGACAGTTAAGATCAATTATTGCACAAATCCCGGTAAAATGTGATTTTTTTTCCCACACAAAAACCATATAAATTAATCAAAATAAAGTTAAAAAATGAGACCAGGTTTGCCTTCATGGAATCCACTGTTAGCTTTGTTAGCTAATTTAGCATAGGTATCTTTCAGCTTTCTGGACACATGATTAGGTTTGCTGGATTCAACTTTTTTTTTTATTATTTTGTCTGGCACAAAAGGAATTGAACTAAATTTAAGTTATACATAAACTGTATTAAGGAAGAGAAAGACAAGGACGAAACAAGGGGAATACTTAGGGAAGCAAACTGGACTGTGAATTGCTGAATTTTAGGCATCTCGAAGGGTAATACTGCCAATTCTGTGAGAATAATCCTGCAGACTTGACAAGGGAGAGCACAATAAAATTGAAATAAAAAAATAAGAGCATGTAGTAAAAATACTACCTTTCTTTAGAGCTGATGCATAGGGGACAACAGTTTGAGTTAGTCGACACTTTCCTCAAAATAGTTGAGCTGAAAGTGAATACTTCAGGATAAACGATACAAATAATACTGCTGTGGTGCTTGACAACCATTCAGTTACTTGTACTGATCAGGCTCCCTCTCACTCCTGTTGGACTTGTTATGGCGATGAGGTAGTGCAAAAAAAAACCCAAAAACAACAACAACAAAAAAAAACACCACTATAGGAGTGTAATTTAATCACAGGCCTTGATCATTGCTACAGTATCTTGTGTCTTTACTTTCTTACCAGGACTCAGGAGCAGCTTGTTCTTTATCAAACTGCTTTGACCTAATTACACAGCATGAGGGGATTTTGTTAAATTTATCTCTCTTTTTTTTGGATTATATTAAGGAAGCATCAGTGACTACGTTTACACGCACCCTGATAAGAATCTGACCCAAATCTGACTAATAAAGCCCAAACGACGGAGACTTTCAGGAAATGACATTGAGCCCTGAATCACTCTGGCCTTCAGCCAACTTAATGACTGCAAAGCCAAAGCATTCGGCTGCGTGGAGACGTAGTCAGTGTGTAAGACTGAAGTCACACTGGCCCACAATCTTGCAAGTTGTCCTGTCTGATGATCATGCTGAAGAATCGGGTCAGGACAGCTGGGGATGCAGTTGAGGAGAGAGGGCCACTGTCCCAGCAACTGCAGGAAGGAGGACACCCGTGTGCCAAAAGCCCAAAAGAGGTCATCTTCACAGACTCTTGGTTCTTTACCTCCACAGGTCTGAGGGGCCGTGGGACTGATCTGTTGTTGCTGCTTGGGCTGGTTTGAAGGGAGATGCTCCTCTGTGCGGGGCTTTGGCTGCCTTCACAACTGCAGCGACTGGAAACCCCATTCTAGAATAAAAATATACACGTTTAAGCTTTAATTTGTGAAATTCGACCAGCCTCCTTTAAAGATGAGCAGCTAAAAGACAAAACTCTACTAAGGATGCCAGCTGGACATCTACCTATGGTGATTAGTTGTGGTCACAAATGTCAAAAAGTGGTGGGAAAATACCTGCTACAGTTTAATAAAGTCTGTATGACATGGTTAAATGTCTTGTTTCATCCAAAAAACAATGTTTACAATCATTTAAAAAAAACAAGAAAATAACAAATATCCAAAACAAAGAAGCTGAAACTAGGAAATGTATGGTATATATGCTTTAAAAATGACTTAGTAAAACAGAGACCTGCTATAAAAACAAACAAACATGGATATGGGCACATTGATTATTAATTACCAGTAATTCCACTGAAGAGCTTTGACTTCCTACTAAGTGAGAAAATCGTCATATTGCACATATTTTAGAGTCTGAAATCACTAGAAAAACATGATGTATTTGTAACTGCGGAGTGAATTTTCCCTTTTAAGCACATTGCCAATTCCCAAAATAGAGTAAAATGCGCACAAAACCTATCTAGCTGCTCCATAGGTTCGGCGTGATTGAGAAGCACTGACCTTGGTGTGAGCGTCGGTCCGAATGATGCAGAGGTATTTCCACGGTGGTTCGAGCTGCAGTTGCTCATAATGGTAAACAAAAGCCGGGGGGTTTCTTCCTCTACGGTGACACATTTAGGTCTCCAACACGGGACTTGTGACGGGTTTAGTCTGGGGAGAGTGGCCGCGTCGGGTAAAGACACATTTCGAGAAGAATAAACCGAAAACCCCCGGGCCCCCTCTCGTCCCTGCCCCCTTTGAGAGGAGAAAGTCCCCTTCTCCGCACACCCTCCGCTCTACGCCATTTTCGCTCTGCTACTACGAGCTAACGGAAGAGGGCGACGATTGTGACAGAGACCTGTCAGTCAAAGTTAAAGCCCGCCCCGGAAGTACTTCATCTCGCATCACAGTTATCAATCAGCTGCTTTGTGGTGCGTTTACTGCCGCTTACGAAACATGAGAATAACCAGATTTGGCAAACATCCGTGTAATAGTTCATTTTAAGTGAGTTTATAAACATGAAAGTGTTCTTGTGCATTAAAAGCAACAAATCTAAAAATAGCCCCTTTAACGGTACATATTTATACACGTAACGCATAACATTAGAAAAGTCCTGTCAATGCTAATATTTCATGCTAACTTGCTAGCTGGTCTAGCTAGCTAACCCATCTAATTAACTTTAGCCTTGAAACAGCTGGTTGATTAAAGTTGGTGGTTGATTCACAGAAAACTGATTAGTTGACTAATTGACTGACCCACCATAAGTTAATGTTTTTGTTTTTTTGTAAGTGTTAGTGGCTTCTAAATTCACTCTTTTCTGCCATACTGTAAAATAATTATCTTGGACTGCTGAAAAACATTCAATGTTTAAACCGTTAAACAATTTTAATTTCAATGGATTTTTGGTTTACATTGTTCACTAGCGAGTCACTATCACAGAGTACATACTGTAATTTTCCTCTGAGTAATGGCAGGGTTGCTAAAAGAAGAGGCATAAATTTAAGGAAAAAAAAAAAAGTTATTTTTTTCACGTACTTATTTCCCAAGCAAAATTTCTCTAGGTCTCATGCAAGATAAAAATTTACTAAATTTAATTACCCGTGACCTGGGCTAAATATGTTTTGTTTTTTACTGTTCGGGCTAATATAAAACCAAAACACATGGTTACAGAAAAACTGTCCCTCAAAAACTGCAGCTACAATGAAGGAAACAAAGCAGGCATGGCACTTATTTATTCAAATCAAATTCATGAATCACTTTGATAATATAGAGACCAACATCACATAACATGTGAATCATATCCAATTGGTAATCACATCACATAACGATTAATAAAATGGTCGAGTTGTATTTCCTGCACGGCAGTGCTGGAAGGTGTTCTTTCAATGATTTAACAAACTCACATTAAAGATTAAAGGGTCAGACATTTGCACTCCAAATTATGTACACTAGCCTGAACAGAAAATATATTTTGAATGCATGATTCTCGAAAGCATCTGAACCTACTCAGTGGAAAAAGAAGTTAAAAGACAAATGTTGAGCAGTGCATAAATCAACACTCCTTTTTTCTTAGCCACAAAGAGACTGATTCATAAATAGGAGCACAGCACGATAATGAGTTTACCTGTTTAAATTCTACAAACAAACTGGTCCACAGCCCAATTAACACCACAGAGCCTGATACTGCTGGATAGGGCTTAATTAAAGTTCAATCAGGTTCCAAAAGTGAAATCATGCTGATGCCATTTTGCAAAAGCACCATAGTTACCTGTCAGAACATTTACTAAAGACACACACACTTGCCAAAGAAATGGTGGCATTTTGTGTGAAATCTTCATAAATACCATCACAGATTTAATGTAAATGAATAAACACACATGAATCAGTGGTGGCTCTATCAGGCCCGGGTGGTCACCAGCTTCAGAAGAGGGTCAAACTTGCTTTGGTTGAGGTCCAACATTTGAATAAAGGTAATTATAATCTATTGGCAAACTTCGTTAACCCATATGAAAAAAAGAAAAACACAAACATGGCCATAGGTTCCTGTTTACTGTTCAAATAATAACTTAAAAAGGGGAACCAAAGTCATGGCACTTTAGTGATTAAAACACGACAATCTGTGGAGTGAATCCTGCTTTGCTTCAAGGGACAAACTTGCCTGGCTGGCTGCTTGGACTCGCTCTGCCACAAGTCAAAGAAAAAGGAGTCATGAGATCCTGTTTGCATTAAAAACACTGGCTGTTTTGAAGAGGAATCACACATCTTACAAGTTTCACTTTGAACAATTGCGTGAGGATACAGACGAAAACACAGCATGGAACAGCACGAGTGAACGTACTCACTGCAATAGCAAAAAGCTTTATCGTACCGTGCTACAAAATTATGTTGCATGTGAAAGTGGTACAGTAGTGGTGCAAACTGTGACCCTCTGAAAGTTTCCTAATAAATAATGTTACATTACTGGGAAAAAAAAAATACATAGTGACATTGCATAAAACAACCCAAGGCACGCAACTTTTCCCTTTGTTTACAGAGCAGTGCAAAGGCAGAAACTCAAGATTTACGACGTCGTCTACCTAATGCTCGGTCTGACAGCGTGTACTGTAGTGTGGGCCACAGCAGCCTGCAGAGAAGCTGGATGAGGTTGTGTCTGACATCAACTGACATGATGAAGCTCTACCCAAAATTTTTAGAAAAAAAAAAAAGGAAAAAAAAAAAAAAAGCTTAGTGCAGGAACCGGATGCTCATCTTCTGTTCAACGTCCACCTTCTCTAACACCTGAGAAAACAATCAAAGCAGAACAAGTTTACTAAGACGACGTCCATGTTGTGTTTGTGTATGTAAAGACGAGTTCACCACCAGATAATGTATTTTTGCTAAGCATCAGTTCAATCAGTTTCAATATTTAAATCACTTGGAACATTTTAAATTGTGAGCAGTTGTTTACACACATGAAGAAATGTGCTCAAAATAATGAAAACCAGGGCTTGATTTATCATAAAATAATTCAGAATACATTTTGCTCTCATAGTAACGAAACAAGGAGTTAATTCTACTCAGCGAATGCAAAGCCATCTGTTTCCCGTAACGTGTGTCTTTGGAATATATTTTCTTTCTGTGGCCACTGAAGGGCTCAAGTTTGTTTACCACACGGGCCTCCAAAGCTAAAAATGTAAAGTATGAGCACGTGATCTGTGGTATAAAGTCAGAGCTTTTAATTAAAGAAGACCTTCAAATGGCATTTTCATGTAACTAGTTCAGCTAAAGCACTAGTTAAAAACTTAAAGAACCATACCAGTCTACTTTTGACTTCTCTCCATTAGCAGAGATCGCCTCTATGTTCTGTAAATACTGTTAAAATGTGACCATGTGTTACTTTAGTAGATGTCAGGCTGCATTTTTAAAGCTCATTCACTGCCATTCATGTTGAAACAGGGGATAGAAACACTATAGGACACGTGAAAGTTGCTACAGAGAGAGAGAGAGAGAGAGAGGAGCTGGTAGCCATGGAGACCAAAGTTATTACGCCTGGAAATATAGTTCCTTATGAGTGCTGCCTTCCTAGCTGGATTGAAGAAGGATTTTGACACAGACGTTCTTTTTAATGTTCTCACACATTTTCAGCTACTTCCTGTAACATTAACTGAACGTGCACAAAATGTCAACAAACATGATATCTCACAGATTAAGCTGTTTTGGTTAAAGGGGGGTTCAGTTTTTTGCACATTAATCCTTATAATAAGGATATTTGCGTCTTTTAAAACAAGTGATCATTGTGGTTTTTTGACGGATTGTCTGAGTGCACATGCTTCTCCGTTAGTTTCAGCTTGCAGTGACGTCAGCAATGAGCTCCAGCTCTCAGGACTGTGCCAGCTGTCATAAAAAAGCTGTAGAACTTTGTATTTGATTGTAAATATCCTTATGATAAGGCTTAATATGCAAAAAACAAACTTCTCCTTAAAAAAGGGGCGGGGTTTATGTAACCTATGTGACTGGTGTTGATAAAGAACGACAGTGACATGTTGGAATGCTGGTACTGTCCTTTACAAAGTAAAGAATACAGAGATATAAAAAACACATGAGAGAGTTGTACATGTAAGGTGACAGATGTCCAGAAACTTGCCTTGATGAATTCATGAAAGGAAATCGAGTTATCTCCATTTGTGTCAGCTTCCTGTATGGTCCTATCAGCAATGCTGCCGAGCTGCTCGTCGGAAATGTTCACGCCGACCATCATCCGTAAGACCTGGAAAGAATAAACCAAAGTTCCTTGATGGTTAATGAGTGATGAAAAACAGTTCCTGGCAAAGATAAAAAATAAAAGTCACGATATTTCCTCAAACAAAGCAATGAATTGTCGTGAAAACAACATAAAAGCTGCACGTATTTCAGCAACACAAAGGATAATTTGTAGTTATTACAGTTAAACAGCAGCCAGGCTTGACTGGAGAAATGACATGATTGTAAGTACAGTGAAGACACGTTCACTGACACAGAAGAACATTACTTAAGCTCGTGCATCACATGAAGTGTTTTACGCAAAACATCAGACTTGTCTGAGTCACTTAACCTCAACGCTTACAGCAATTACAGGTCACACGATGTTACGGAAACCAAGATTGCTTCATGGAGGGACAACAAATGACATAGAGGGAAGTCAAAATACAGGACATTAAAACTGTCTGGGAAGAATCAACCTGTAATTAAGGTGAGATATCACCTCTATCAGCACGAGGGCAAAGTCCTATCAATAAGGAAAAGTGCTCTTTCTGAACAACATTTTCACTTGAATATTGTACAAGAGCATTTATTCCTTTGTTAAACTTTTGACCTGACTGATGAGCAAATGTTTTAGTCATGAGAAACTTCATTGAATAACAGAGAAGAAGTATTTTAAGTCTTATCAGTAACCATCTGACTGATCAACTTTGTGTGTAAATCAGTCGTTTCCAGAAACTGTGCAGTGACTCAGCGTCTTATTTACATGACGAAGCAATCTGCTCACCTGCAGCAGCTCATCACGAGAGATTTTATCATCTCTATCCAGGTCATACAGACGGAAAGCAACTGGAAAAAAATAAAATAATACATAAATATGGCTGAAACATTAACACACTTGATGAAATCTTGTGAATGTTCAGGATTCAGGTCACCAGTTCCACCCAAACACGCCCGCAAAACTGATTCCTACACTCACAGAGCAGCTTGTTTGTCCTGCTGTTGAGCGGCTCACTGGCGGCAGCGTTCTTGTTCTTCTCGTTGTCCTCGATCGGTCTAAAGTGAGCCAAAGTTCGCATGAAGCCCCTGAAGTTTACCTGATCCTCCCTGAAACCCGAGACAGAGAATAATGTAACTACACAGCACATCGAACAGAGCAAATAAAGAATTTATTAAATTTTTCTGGACAAAACACACAAAAGAAACCATCACTGATCCTCTGTGGAGGCTCACATTACCTTTACACTCATGATCTGTGGGAGCAACACAGTGAAAACTCAAAACAAGTCGTAACCAGACACCATTTTACAGAATAAAACCTCTCCACCTCTATTCTTCAGTATTTCTGAAGCAAACAAACCAAACCCTGAGCAAATCTAAAACCATTACAAGCCACGGCTAAAATTAAGACGCCTACACATCCGGCTTTCTGGGATTTTAATGATATAACTTGAAAACATATGGTTTTCAACTTTCAGACTGATAAAACAGACAAAAGACAAAAATAGAGAAAGAAGTTGCAGTGGTCAGAAAAGCCCAGTTGATTTTTTGGCAGGAAAAAGACGAAGCCTCTGCAGTCTGCAGCCAAGCAGCCACAAGTAAAAAAGCCTGATGGTCACTCAGCTTTGTGGTGGTTGTGACTCAAACTTATAATGTCAACTCCTACACAACACAGACACAAATGACAGGGACAGCTCACCCCTCAGGGAAGAACGCGTTGATGATTCGGTCTCCCAGTGGATTTATGGCCAGCTCCGGGATCCTCTGGAAGTCTTCTCGACTGCAGACAGGAAGGGATGTGATCCAAATTTAATTCAACACAACATGCTTTATGACAGTAAATCGGAAGAGATGTTGTTCATTTAAAACCTCACAACTAAATACCAAAGTTCTGAAAGGACCACACCAGTCTAATTTTGATTTCTCACCATTAGCAGAAATCACCGCTATCTTCTACAAATGTTGTTATAAAATGTGACCGGGTGTTTACTGGTCAGGCTGCATTTTTTAAGCCCATTCACTGCCATTCATGTTGAAACAGGGTACACACACACTATAGGACACATGTAAGGTAATTCACCCTTCTAAAGAGGTGGAAACCAAAGTTAGGCAGGGTTTACGTAACCTATGTGGCTGATTTTGTCAAAGAACAATGACACGCAGGAACACTGGGATGCTCCTTTAAGACTGTGATCAACTTTAAGAAGATATGACACAAGTATAAAGCTCATGCAGCCAAGTTTTCATCATTTTTTAAAGCCAGATAAATATGAAAACACGACAAGATAAATAGAAAATAGGATGGTATTTTTATTTATTTATTTATTTTCTGAGTCAATCGTTTATGAGGGAAAAATATATCAGTTGACTGATTTTGGAAATTCAATCATCAGTTCCCTGGTCTGTCAGTGGGGCTGAAAGTTGGCCGGCTGGGATTATACGTATAATCTCACTGTTGTGGCAACTAATAAATGATAGAGAGTCACCTTGGAAGAAATGAGAATGTACGTGTCTGTGTGCTGTGACTTCAAACACTGGAGCAAGAACAAGCAGAACCGAGAACCTGTTGTGTGTAAACACAACTCCCTTCAAAAGATTCCTGCAGAGACTTTTCTCTTTTCTTACCCTTGAGACACTGATCTGCAAATGAACCTTCACTGCAAAATCAAAGGACGGTTTCTAACTGATGTTTCAGCTGTGGACTTAATCATTACTTCTTTCTTCACCTATTGCTCGTTCTGCCCGGACAAACGATGGAGCCTGAAGTTAATCACAAACCACAAAAACGTCACACAGAGTCTTAACTGACTTCTCCATATCCGAGTGCCCTCAGACGATAAACTGCACGAAAGTTAATTTATTATCAATCACAGTGATTAGCATGTGAAAGCCACTGAAGTGTAACTGAAAACCTTGATCTACAGTGTCAACATCTCACTGAATCCATATGACTGAAGTTCATTAATACAAAAGAAATAGTTTCAAAGAACATTGCTCAGACAAATCATTAGAATCTATGAAACCACTTGTTTCAATTCTATTTAAAATAGCATTTTCATCTGCTTAATACTAGAGTTTGTTACAGAAGCACCAGACTTCTGTGCCTGCTGATGACTCCAAACGTTTTCTTATGAGAAAAAGAGAAACTGCCTATATAAGAAAAGAATAACAGAAAGACATCTCAAACATTTTTTGAAGCTGCAGGTGTGAAAATCACTTTATAATAATTTCAACACAAGCAGTTAAGTTACTTGTCATTTAAGTAGTCTTTCTGTGCTGAACAGGGCCTGACCGATATATCAGTTTGCCGATATTATCGGCCGATATTGGCCTATTGAAGATATAACGTATCAGCATTTATGTTCTCTAAGCATCAATATTTAAATGGCTTTAAGGCTGAAAAAACGCGGGAACCAGAAATTTAAGACAGTGTAATCACGTAGTTTGCCCGGCACAGAGCGGTTCATTATTTAAGTGGTAATAAGTGAAGTGTTTACTGTTAAATGCACTGATGTTTGGCATAAAGGTTGTTAGATATCCTGTCTTCATTACATATCTTTGTCACACATATTTAATAACCTCATTTAAATTACTACATAGAGAATATCAGCCAATATATCAGATTTTTTTTTTACACCCTAATATTGGTATCAGCATCGGCCCCAAAAATCCCATATCTGTTGGGCCCTAGTGCTCAATCATTGACAATGTCATGCTAATTTCGGCTTGTTTCCTGTCAAAAGGCTGACAGTTCAACCAAACTAATCGGCCACACATTAATCACGTGTTTGATGTGTTTATTTCACAGTGATGGTTATGTTCAGGTTTACCTGAGGGTGCCGTTTTCTCCTTTATCCAGACTGGTGAAGCGGCTGTACAGGCGAGTGATCTGACTGTGGGAGACTGTGAGCAGGAAGACAGATACCACAGATTTACAACCAGATGACTGCAAGATAACAGTGACACAATTCAACAAGCATAGTTACTTTTCACCTACATTCTGGACCTAATTACACTAGCAGAGGTCATTGATAATAGCTGTGATGATCAGAGTTAGTATGTGTGCACTGTTACCCTGTTAAACAAGCAATACAAGAAATGCTATTAGCGCAATTTCCTTCAGTAATGTTAGGAACGAAGCTGAAGAAACGTCGGGCTTCATCTAACTGGCTAACTGCTTCGAATTGCAACAAAAATGTGTTTAGTTCATGTGACAGCTTATGTGTCACAGTTTTCACCATCATCGTCATCATCACTGGAATTAACTTTTGTCTGAGCTTCACTTACAGCCAGTCTCCTTCTTAATTTCTTCGATCTCCTCCTCTCGGAGTAACGTGGACGCTCTGGATCCCATGGTGAAATGTTCAAGGGTGTTGAAAAACGAGCCGACTTGCTAACTTAGCCGTCTTGCGCAACCAAACCAGCTGTGGAAAAAGTCCTGATCCGGACCTGTGTTAAAGTTAGCAAACAAGCTAACGTAGCGAGCTAAAACACTGCTGCACTCTTAACGTTAGCAGTCGCTTCGCTGTGAAGAAAGCCGGGAACTAACGAGGCCGTTAGATTAATCCTTCCGGTCGTTTCTGTCCTCCTGGTGATGAAGCGGTGGTTCGTTCCGTAGTTTGTTTGTTGATGGAGTTTCACCCGGTCGATTGTGTTTTCATATTAAATGTCTGGGTTTCGGTGAGGATGGCTTCCTGTTATAAGAGGAGGGCAGGTACTAAACAAGGCCGCCTCCCTGCTAGGGCTGGTTTTCACCAAGTTAGGTAGCAGAGGTTTTTGCCTGATTAAAATTCGAAGCTAATGTCTCTTTTTAAACTAGATATATTTTATTAATCTTATCCAAAACAAAATATTAAATATTTAAAATTCAAAAGAAAACCAGCTATTGTCCAGTTGAAACTCCACGGATTCCTTTCAGTCATGCTAAAGAGAAGCCAGCTGCGGTATTGGGGGCCATCCATCCTGCTAATGCGACCATCTTCACCGTAACAGCTGGTCAGAATTCATACCAATGAATGGATGTGAAAGCAATTTCAAAGTAATTTTTACAGTACTTTATGCAGTCTATACTATATATGAACATGTATATACGTCAACACTGGGCAATACATAACCATCGACCCCATATATCTCCAATAAATATTTCTTTGCACTGTTTCCACGATATTTGTCTACAATCTCCAAAAACACTTGACTTGTTTACAGAAACTGAAC
>JAPQLA010000007.1:8734751-8745745 GCA_029822935.1 Naso vlamingii | reverse complement strand
GTGAGACTGTAATGTAATATTATTACGAATGTCCAAGTTTGTGCTTTAAAGCCCCTTTGAGGAACTTTCATTTTGTGGTGATTGTAGCAGCACGTGTGAACTGAAGCGGAACTGCTTCCTGTTGTAAAGATTTGTTTTGGAAGAGAGTGAAAGAAACATGCCACTTATTGGAACAATACTAGTTCAGCCATAAACACAAAATACTGAAATTATCTAAAGGAAAATATCCTCCTGCTTCCGACCATATACAGTAAAAAAGAAAACAGTTCTTCAGGTCTGTGTGCCGTAATACGTTTCGTAGTGTTTTTGCCAACTGACTGGACATTAAGAACCCCAAACCGACCTGATCTTGCTCATGTCAATTATTTCGATTAATGTTTCTCCCAAGCTCCGCCCCAGAGCGTGCACGAGATGCTGTGGAACAGCACAACCAAAGGTACTAACGCAACTAATAAAACTATATGACTCAATAAACTGCATTTGACACGTGATTATGTTCTTTTCCTTTGTTTGGGACGAAGATTGTACTGAGTTACATTGTGATATGTTCAAGTGCTGTTCAGTAAAAATGAGGACTGGGGGAAGGTAACATCATCATGATGAGTTCAATATTATTTTGTAAAATCTGTTTTTGATGCTTCATTAGAAAAAAAAATCAGCATTGTAAAAAAAAAGTGCATACAATAAATAAATGTTTATTGATCTTGATTGAGGTTAAAGTTTGAAATAACTGTGATACTGATTTGAAGCATTATCGTCCAGCCCTACGCATCAGTATTAAATTTAAACTGCTTTATAAACAGTTAAAAGTTCTTTGTAGGGTCTTTAAAGTGGTGATGAAACATGGAACAATACGGATGTAGTTTGTTTGATTTTTATCTAAGGCAAGATATGGCACCAAATTCAAACTTTAGATTTATCTAGTATTGCTAGAAAACCAGATAGTAATTCAATCTTTCACCAAGAGGACGCAACCATCAACACAAAAAACTGAAATGATCTAAAGACAAATACTCTCCTGCTTCCAACCATAGATATTAAAAAAAGAGAACAGCGGATCGATCAGGCTCCTAAACAACAAATCATGTCTTCTGGTCTGTGTGTAAAGTGTTTCGTAGTGTTTCCGCTGACTGAGCGGACCGGGCAAAGACACTAAAAAAGACAGGACAGTAATGTCCAATCTGCTTGCCGATGGGTCTCATTTGCTGATGTAGGTAAGATGTGAGGCACCAGTATTAAATTTAGACTGCTTCATAACCAGTTAAAAGACCTCTGTGGGGTCTTTAAAGTTATTTTCTTTCTTTAACCGCAAGGGCAAAGGAGCGATTTTGTAATGTAATATTATTACTCATGTCCAACTTTGTGCTTTAATTCTTTGTTCTTCTTGAAAATGACAGTAAAGATATGTTTAGATGGACTAAAATTAAGCTCTCGCTGGATTTCGGCTGACATTTTTATCTCCAAAACGACAGTGAGGCGGGTAGGCAGTTTAATAATGTTTTGCTGAAGGACATCCAGTCGACAGATGAAGCACTGACAGGAATCAAACCTGTTAACTGCAACCAACCACAGCTCCTTTGAACACACGTGAGAGAAAACCTAAATGCATTATAGCTACCATTGTGACGCACTCTGGTAGCATCTTCAAAACTACAGCATTCAGTCATCATTTCAAAGTCTCTTTTAAGAGGGATGCTGTCAGCAGGCACCTGTGTGTTTCCTTCAGTTTGTCTGAGCTCCATCTCCTGCGTCTCTGTTGTCCTTGAGACATCCTGCTGCATCTGTTTGCAGTGATGACAAACAGCAGCAGCGCTCACACATGTGGCTCAGTATAAACCACACAGATGACCAGCTTATTTCCACTCCAGGAATAGAAGGGAAACCACAAACTGATCTGAACCATCACACCCTCAATATAGAAGTTAGCATGCATAGCAAACAGCCATTTCCTGACTTGAATATATCTATATAGAGATGTATTTTGAAAAGCAGGATGACTCACTGACATTTTAACTTCAGCTCTGGAGCCCATCTGGATTTGTCAGTTTGATTAAGAGCAATAATTTGACATAGAGCCTGCAAATAACAAGCACAAGGGGGCTATAACTCACAATGATCTGTCAAGCCCTTTGGACTGTCCAGAGGACAAGCTATCACTGAGCTAAAGTAAACACAAAGCCTGCGGAAAACAAACAGGCAAACAAAGACCTGTTGTGGCAAATTAACGGAGCAGCCATCAGCTCGTCAACAGAGTCTGTTCCTTGGACATTAAAGTTGCCAGATTACTGTTACATTCCTGTCAGCTGTGCTCTTGCAGTCACAGCTGGTCGCTTCTGAAAACTGGTGATACCGCAAATCACCACCGACAGGAGGGAAACAACCAGATAAGGGGGATGGGGGAATTAAATTCACTGATTACAGCCTGGAACGGTTTAATCGACTGTTAATAGCCGAACGGCATCACTTTGATAAACACACACTTTAAACAAAAGAGCATTCTGGTCCAATCTAGTTGATGGACGGTACTCTTACGGGGGCAGTTATTTAAAGATTACTGTGTCAATTTTCTCCTCTAAATACGGTTAATCTGCTTGTAAGAGTAACCACAGTGTGGTTTGTTAATATGTTAAGAGTGCGGTTACATTATACCTTCACGTTTTGTTAGTTTAATGAGACGTTACATTGTTCCGCTCCAGATAATAGACTGAGACCGACCGTTAGTACCCTGTGGCGGCTAACCTAACGGGCACTTGGTTCGGTAACTTGAGGTGAAAACAGACAAGGCAAAAACAGACATAAAAAGGACTATAAAAGGGTTAAAGAGGCAACAGAGCTCACCATGTACAGCGTGAAGGGGAAACATAGCAGGAACAGCCAGATGTAGAGGTGCAAAGCGTTGACGAATGTATTCTGATCGGGGTCGTAGTACCATCCGCCTGTGACTGAAGCCCAGACCCCCTGCCTCAGGATCTGTAAAGTCTGCGACCCCATGTTGTTTTATCCCCTCCGACGAATCCAAGCGGAACCGTGCGACGGAACAACCGGGGTGACACACTGCCTAGACGGCGGTGAGCATGACAAACGGTGCTGTGCTGTCTGACACTGGCCTGAGAATCCCCTCTGCAGCCATCTTCTCTGCTGCTAGCCAGCCAGCTGGAGCACTGTTTCCAGTCCTCCACAGAGGAGACTCCTATCCCACCACGCCCTGCGAGAAACTTCTTCTTCGTGGCATTTTACATGGAAGCAGCTGCCGGCTACTGTTTAAATCACACCTAAAGAAATGAGCGGAACAGCTTCGCGCTTTTCTCTCCCTGTAAACTCAGATTTTCTTCGTGACTTTGAATATTTGACCTAAACGCGACTTCACGTAGTGATGACAAAGAACACGATCGCATGAATTAAAATGAATTATTAGGCAATTAGAAGCTCGTTCAAAATATGACCAAATAACGACACCTGCTGGCCAGTTCTCCTCCTCCGCTGAAACTAGCCTACACAATTTTGTAAGCTTAAAAAATAAATTCAGGTCATCAATAGTGAAAGGATTCAGACATTCACAATTGAAAAACACATATAAATTCCTGCATTCAAGAATCTATTGAAGTTAAAGTACATTCACATAAAAAGTAAAAGCACTCATCTTGCAGATGAATAGACTGTGACTTTTTTTGGATATATCATTGGACTACATCAGTTCATTAATGTGTACACAGCAACGTACTGTTTTATCTTTAGGTTGAGATGGAGCTAATTTTGAATACTTATATAATCAGTTTTTATAGGTTAATGCAATGTTTTTTAACCCTGTGGTTAATATACCAGAGAAATGTACAACTTTGCATGCATTTTAAGAGACAGAAAGAAATCTATACTTGCAAACTAACCAGTATCTCCAGCTGTCAAGTAAATGCAGTCAAGTAAAAAGTGAAATATTTTCCTCTGAAGTATTTATAAAAGTATAAATTACCATAAAATGAGAACGCAAAGGTAAAGAGTAAGTACCTCTACACAGTATTATCATGAATGTTACCTTACTTCACTGAATGGAGTCATGGTTGATAAGTAAGGTGAGTTATGTTTAGCCCCAATATAAATGCTTTGAAATATGATCTGCTAATCATGAGTCAGCCACAAATATAATTTAGATGATACATTGTTTAGATCCTGATCGAACAGGACTCAATACGATTTATAACAAACACATCTGGACACAGTAGCTGATATATTTTATTACAAAAACACAAATAGCAGAGTATTCCTAAAACAAAGCAAAAAAATGAAAATGAGAGTGTTGTACATTAAAGAGATGAGCTCAAAACAAAAAGCTTTTTGATTTTCAGATGAGATAATGCCTTGTGACACATCCCCCTTCAAAGCACACTGGAAATTAGTCTGTCCTCTGAAGTCACTACCACACAGATATTAAGCTGATGTCAACAGTAAACCAGCACTGATGCTGAGGTCAGCTTATCATCCAAAAACCTCATCCTTAGCAAATACTGCTGAATACCTGCTGACATCGAGCAGTTAACCCCTGCTCGTAGTACAGCTGCCTGAAACATCCACCATGCCAAACCTATCAAGTGTACACGACTAAGGTTACAGTGTAAAAGTAGTCCTGGCACTGAGACAAGCTGACCCCTTTTAAGCCAAGTTCATTCTTAGCAGCCTGTGCACTGATCAAATGAGCCAAGTGGAAAGAGATCAAAATACTCCGGAGCAGTTCTTTCAGTTAGTGCTGTTGGACTTCATATTTCTTCGTTCCATCTTCCCTTTGTGTGGGGAGTGTCACTGCAGCCGAGCTCTCTTCTCAGGAGGCTGTTTGCTCGGTGGAGCAGGGGCGGAGGACTTTGTGGCTGGTTCTCTTTCCTCTTGTTTTACAGTTTCTGTGGGCGGTTCAGGCTCCTTCTTCACCTCAACTGCAAAACAAGAGCATGCAATTAGAGAAAAATGCAAGAGTTTTTGTGCATTCTGAGCAACTGTCTCACACCATCACCAAAATGAGATCGCCATCTGCCTTAGATTGTAAATGTAATATTTCTGAAGGTAAGACAATATAACAAAGGGACGTTGTCAGTGCTTTTGATGCTAAGCTTTCTTGTCATCAGACTGACAGGATTTATTTTGTTACTTTAAAATCAGAATAGAAGGTAACTATTTTAAGATCCTACCTGGAATCGGCTTCTCACCGGGCTTAGGCTGGAAATGCAGACAGAAAATTAATATTTATGACATCCAATCACATTAACATGAAATAACATTTATTACCAGACATCTCATTTAAAAGTCTGAGAGTCATTTTGCACTGGTACTGTATCTTTTAGTCTGTACCTAACAGGGGTGAAACTAATTACCGATACAGAAATATATCATTGTCCTCACTCTTGATGTGATTATTGAATAGCTGGTGCCAAATATTGATACTTTAATTAAAATAACATATTGCTATGAACTGATTTCCCTTTCAGTTTGACTCAGCAGCGTCACTACTTCGTGACTCCTCCCGATGGCACTTATGACATGAATGTGGGTAACGTGAACAGAAATTAACTGGCTGAAAAAGAAAGTGACAGCAGAACAATAAGAATCTGAAGTTGAGAGAAGCACCCGCCACTTTGTAGTCTAAAGTCTCCGCCCACTTCAGCTCTCACAACATCAATGGGACAAACAAAATTTTTGTATTCAAGTATGTTAAGTCTGCATTTTGTATTCTTCAGTCAGACAGATATTGTGATGTATTATTAAGCAACTGTCCTGCAATATAACGATTATCACAAAATCACCATATATGATATTACTGTTATCGTGGTTTACCCTGTGATTCCCACACCTAGTACATAATGCACATTTCTTACATTATTGACACACATTTTATACTTAAAGACTTGTTTTTTTATATTACTATCTTTTTGTACATTTTGTATTTCATCTTATATATGATCATTTGCTTTTTTTTTTATTCTTAAATGTCTACTTGTATGCTATATATTTATATTCAAGAGCAGCGGTTCCCGAAGTGACCGGGGTGGGGGTGGGGGGGGTATTTCGCAAGACACAGAGGGCAGGTTACGAAATGCCTTCCTAAAAACAAATACTTTTTTTTTTTTAATTATTGTGTAAATTCTGGTTATATTCTTTCCTACATTCTCTCTTTAATTACATTAAATAATATTATGGCTGTCGGGCTGTAGTTCTTTTGCGTTGTTCTAATGCCTGTGTTTGGATAGGCACAGTAGCGAAACGATGGGGGTCCCCAAACTCTGGCACTGTTATTTTTGGGGCCACGGGCTAAAAAGTTTGGGAACCCCTGTTCTAGATTAGAAACACCTGCATTCATCCATTTTTCTCCTTGGGATCAATAAAGTTTCTTTCTGATTCTGAAGATTGAACATAACTCTAACTGTCTTGCATCAGTGTAACATGTACCTGGTAGAATGTTGGTGGAAACTTTGACCTGAGGTCCAACAGGAGTGTGTCGACACGGTGCCTCTGAAACAGCGAGCTCGGTTCCTCTTTCTTCTTTGACTTTGGCTTTGCTTTTTCTGTTTAGAAAAATGTTGATCATATTAAACTTAAAGTTACGATTTCTGTTACATTTTGCTTGGGTTCTCTTTTGATTGAACTTGTGATCTCATTACTGAAACTACTCTATCTGTAACTTCATTTGATCAGCTGCTAAAACCTGACCTCTCTCCTCCTGGTCCTTAAAGTGCCACCAGTATCCTTTGGATGGATGATAGCGGCAGTACGACATGGCCTCATCAAACGCAGACTGGATTCCATGGACAGCTGAAAGCTACAACACATGATTGATGTCACTCACATTAAAACCATTATGAAGTCATCATATCCAAATCCCATTTCAGGGTTCCAAGTATTTAATAGGATCATATGATGAACTCTCACCACTCTGGAGCTGATGACAGTTCCCAGGTCTGGCGCCTGATACACGACTCCTGCTATTATGTAGTAGTCAGCCAGAGGAATCACTGGAGGATAAAATCATATAGCAGAGTTGCCAATTAGCTCATCACTGCGCCTCAAATGCAAGATTGTGTGTGTTTTGTTTTGTTTTTTGTGACAGTACGAGTACAAGATCATATATTCAAACAAGTAATTACTTGCATTTAATTATGAGAGTTTCAGATTACCAAACTATGTTTGTTTTGTTATCAGTGACCACCTTAATGCAGCTGTATCACTGATAGGCTGTTTATGGGGAAATTTGGTCTTTATAAAACATTAAAATATGTGCTTCTTGTACCCTGACTGACCAATGAGCCAATTATCTAAACATTCAATCAGCATAACACTGCTCACACTGTGTAGGTGACTGCCTCTGTTGTTTACGGATTATGTAAAGAATGGGCTCCTGAGCATGAAGAAGAATGTACTCCACTCCCACCATCTGACTGAAAAAAACACAGACAGAAACAAGGTTTGTCTTTAGTTTTACAAATTTCACTCAATATCACAATTTCTTTACACTGAGTAAGACAGACTTACTTTAGATGTTCCAGGGTGAGCCGCTGCATCTTCACAACCTCATTGTTACAGGTTCGGTCATAGAAGGGGTTGCTTCTCTCGGAAAAGTAGTCCAGCACATTTCCAGGGTTAAGAATCGGCACCCAGCCACTGTCCACCCAGGAAATCCCCAGAAGGTTGTCTGCAAATTCAATGAAAACAGCTGATCACCTGTAGAACATTCTCACTGGTTCTGTGAGTCAACATTACATTACAGTTATACTGAATGAAAATGTATGGCTCTGTTTTATAAAGTGTAATAAAAACAGCCTCAGTCAGCACTTTGCCATCAAGCTTGTAAGACCCGTGTAAGCATCTCAGCAGCAGCTCAACTAAACATGTCTGTATTATTTCTTTAGCCAGCTTAGACATATCTGTGTCTTTATTTATTTTTGGTTGGTTTTTTTTTTGTTTAAAAGAAAGGTAGGCTTGTTATATGTATTTTACTTATGACAGGATAAAATCAACTAAAATCAAATCTTGAATTGCCTTTATGAATTTCCTAATTGCTTTTAGAAGCATTAACATATTTTTACTGTAATTATCTTCTGTCATCTGTTTTTTTTTTTTGGGCAATCCAGGGAACGTGAATCGAACCCGTGTTGGACTGTTTTAATACAATGCCTCTTCTTTTTAATGTACCTGAATTATGTTTTTAACTGTGCACTCGTTGTCAATATCAAACTGACTGGTTTACTGTAAGAAAGGCGTGTGTCTCGTGACTCGCGATTTAGATCATGACGGCCTGTTTTAAGTTATGGTGGATTTTTTAAATATATATTTATCGATTGATTTATATAAAGTAAAAACAATGTATAACAGTTTATACAAGCCTTCTGATGGTGGATTTTGAAAAATAAATTATTTCTCCCTCTGCATCTGGGAACGGCTAAACCACTGATTAATGTGAACGTGGGTTAGTTAAGCTAATGTTATACAAACTCTTTTCTACTTGCAACGATGCTGCAAATTATAACGCTATGTGACCTGTACGTTGCTCTGTTGTCTCATCTGCAAAACGAAACTGCCCTTTCTATTCAGACAACTACAATTAGCCGACATGCTAATCACTGCTAACGTCAACGTAGCTCACAACACTAACAAATACATTCTCAGCTGCCGTAACTCAAGGGTCGAACAGAACATGCAGCCTGCATTTATGGTTTATTAAATATCGGAAAACATGGAAGCAGGACTGGAGACGTTTTCTAACAAATAATAAAACGACAATTCAGTTACCTCTGAAATCCACCGCCGCCATGACGTTAATAACTTGTCTCACAAACAGGACGTCGTCGCTCTGTTCCGGGCCGCAGTTTGATGACGTCATCCAATCGTCTTGATTAGTTAAAATGGAATAATGGGCATGGGAAAGGTGCTTTAAAGACATTTTAATGACAAAATAAATAAAGAGACCGCTTCTATTATTATCACCGCTTATTAATTCAACCTCACTGTTTTATTAGGCTGATATCTTTGTCTTTCACAAAATCCCTTCTTCAACATGTCATTAATTGAAATACTGTTTTGTCAAAATCGTATCAGCACTTCGAAATATATTAAATATCTTATAAATAAACCATTCAATTTAATTGTATTAGAGTGCCTGTGTCCATATTTCTTATGTTAGGCCTATATATTATATTAGGTTATATTAGATTAGATATCTCGATATGCGAAATAAGGAGGCTTCAGTTTAAGCATTACGCAATCAGCCATATTTAACAGCTTTCATGGTTCATGGTCTTTCTTCTGATCAGCAGCATTTGCTCCAGAGAGCTGAAATTCCAGAGACACACCCAGACAGCTGAGTTCACTGCGCTGTGAGTGTGACAGGACAGATGGATCTAAGCTTCATGAGTACACAGCTTACACCCACTTCAGTTTTGTTGATAAAAATGGCAGTTAAACTGAGAGGCTCTTTTGTCAGAGCTGAAGGGAGGACCGTGTTCATCACAGAGCTGTCTGCTCCCCCATTCATAATAGAGACTCATAACATCATTACCCTGCATAAACCCCGGTATGGATTACATCATAGACTGTCATTAGGGACCGACATGAGTCTGTCCAAAGTGGCTGCGCAGTATGCCAGTCAGGGGGAACAGCAGGCAGCTCGGGCGAGAGACAACAGGCTGGATGATGTTTATCTGATTCATCCGAGTAGAGATGACTGCATTCCTCCAATCTGCGATAAGAGCGAGAGACTGACTGAGATATTTCAAGGAAGGAGGAGGATGATGGTCTCTTAGTGCAGATCAAGATGATGAGTGGATGTGAAACATTGAGATTGCAAATCAAGTTGCATAGATGGCTCATTGAGTAATCTGATTTTTTTTTAGGCTAAGTAAAAAAAAAAAAAAAATCAATTAACAATCATCATTAAAAAAGGTTTTTTTTTTAGCCATAATTAACACAAAATAATACAAGGCACACATGACAACGACACAAAGCACAAAGGAAATGCCATTTTCGGCTGGAATGTTTAAGAAAGTAGCCTATTATAACGTGTTATCAATATCCATGATAGAGAATAACTCTGATTGGCTGCAGGGAATGCCCTTTGTCAATAAAATATAAAAAATATAATCAAACACAACATTGTCAACGCAGTCGTTTTTAAAGGAAGCGGTGTGTCCAGTTTCTTCAAGCAAACTGAAAATGAAATTATCCTCAAATAAACCGATGACCAAACCTCTCCCCCCTCCTGCTGGAGGACCCCCGTGGTGCCACTGGTCATGTAGAATACTTACGGACCAATCGGCGCGTCGGACGGGTAAAATACGAGAATAGGCTACAACGGAGGAGCGCGCGTCGCGCAGGGTTGCGCACGGAGCAGACGTAGCTGCGACACTGGCGATGCGAGACGGCCGATAAGATGCATTGAAGGATCATCAAATTTCCCTGCTAATTTACAGCCAGGCGTTAGGACAGCTACGGTCAAATAACGTCGAAAATGAGCGTAATCCAGACTGGACACGACGGCAGGGTGGACGGTGGCAAAGGCAGCCACACCGACAACGGCGGCGGCTCCCCGAGGCTCCAGCAGTGCGCGCAGCCTCCCAGCAGCAGCAGCAGCGGCAGCCGGACCAAAGATGCCAGATACCAGCAGCAGCTCCAGCAGCAGCAGCAGAGGCAGCATGGTGGGTCGATGCTCAAACAGCCATCTCACAACGAGCCGGCCGACGTCGTGAGACGGGCGCTGGACTTCAAGTGCCAAGGCACCCAGTGCTACAAGGATAAGAAGTACCGAGAGGCGATTGGCAAGTATCACCGCGCTCTGCTGGAGATTAAGGGGCTGTGCAGGGTGCTGGGGGATCCGGACACCGGCTCCAAGCCCCCTGCCTGTCTCCTGCCGACCATCAGCAAGTCCACCAGTCTGACCGATGAGCAGAAGGGAGCCATGGAGAATGCAGAGCTGGAGTGTTACAACAGCTTGGCCGGTGAGAGACGTTCCTATACACACACACACA
>JAPQLA010000007.1:8592846-8604555 GCA_029822935.1 Naso vlamingii | reverse complement strand
GTAAGCTTGTGCTAGCTTGCAAAAATTATCACCTTCTCCATCAAAACAAATATATTCCTACGTACCTGCTGTGTAGGTACAAAGAGTATAAGTACACGCTACAATACTTCTGATGGTGTTGAGCTCATGAGGAGGGGCCCGGTTTGTGTTTACAAGCCGAGACAAACAATGCTACTGACTCTACCTTTAAGCTCATTCTGTAACCAAACAACAACAAAAAAAATAGAGTGTAAACAGGTCTGCCTACGTGTCATGCTGCTACTCTTCTGTTTAAGATGGTTTAAAAGAATTTCAGGGAATATTATATTTGTTTTATTGTGCAGAGTCAGATTGATGCCATCCTCATGTCTGTAATTTGATAAAATACCACAGCAAGCACCTAGCTCTGCCCTCATTTACCAGTCTTTATGCAAAGCTAAGCTAACTTGCCGCTACCTCTGGCTTCATATTTACCATACGGACAGGAGAGCAGTCCTCTCAGCTACAGCTACAACTATTCTAAAGTACTAACTGAACATTTGAACAATTTAACATGCAACATGCATCCATTTAAATATTTTCTCTACTTTTGACATGCATGATGAGGGAACTGACTTGACTGAATGAGGGAGGGATTAGATCTGTTTAACACAGTTCCCTAGTGTTCTGTGAAATGATCTAAAGCGATAATTATTGAGCCATTAAGTCTGATTCTTCTATCAGATCACTACTAGCATTTATCAATTCACAGCGTGTCAAGTTGTGCACACTCACAAAGGAGCAGTGCTGCACTGTAAGAACATCTAACTCGCAGCACAATGCTCAACACAATGAACAGATCGATAGACCAGCATTCCCTCACAATGCCAACAACATCACAGCGGCCTCATAATGATAGTCCCTCTCCACATCTCTCCCCTCGACTCCCCCGGCAGCCTTCGGGCCCGGCCCGTAAAGCATGTCTCACATAAATCAAGCAAAAACCCTGAGAGCCTTGCAGGCCCCAAGAGCATGCTGATCACCCTGACACTTATTCCCCCACTCCTGGTCTCCTGGGCTGCCTCAGCTCTGGAGCCCACACCCTGGAGCACAGACCCTGACGGTGAGCCACAGCACACTGGGAGGGTCCTGATTGGTCAGAGAGGGGGATGTCACATAAGCATGTCACTTTGATTCAGTGCCTGCAGACCAATGTGTGAGTGGCAAGCGGATGCAAGCTGTGAAATAACAAATCAATATTTCTCAGGAGAAGCAGTTCTGTAAACATGCCAGTATCCCAAAGCACTGCCCGGCATACACGGGACAAAAGGCTGTAGTATCATACCATACATGGCCCCAATGCTATTTGTACTACTGTACAGTATGTTGTTATTATTGCAACACTGCCAAACATGCCCACTCGGTTGTAAGCCTATGTGTTTTGCAGCGCAGTATTGTACACAGATGGTGCAGCTGACAAGGTTAAATAACATAAACAATTTACATCAAACACCGCTATTACTCATAGATGCTTACCACCAAACTGCAACCTTTTTTTAGCACGTCTGCCCCCAAAAGGTATCACACCTCCAGCCTTGTCATTCATGATTTGGTCTGACTTCTTACCCTAAAGACCTTCATGTACTGCTTATTACATGGGCCTGAGACTGGCCTTTGATATTTCTTGTTGTAATTTACTCTATTTGTCATCCCTTTCCTATTCTTTCACACTACTTTCTTTTAGCTGAAGCAGACATAATACAGAAACAATAAAAAAAGAGAAAATTCCAGAGTTCGACAAAATAAAAGCAGCAGGGATTAGAATAGCAAGGAGGGGTTACTTAAGGACTTCCTGTTCCCAGAGTTGTGTGACGAATCCCAATGTTGAATCCCTGTTGCGTGCAACATACACAGGATTGCGCTCTGATGAGAGCAAATCTCTTGACAGGAAAATAAGGCGTTGCAGCTACACGCTCTGATGAGACGACACACTGTCTAACCATGTAAAGAAAAAAGGCATTTGAAATTCTGTGATGAATGCAAAACGCACATGAATAGGTTACCACAGTATGTCCTGAATTGAATCATGTCAAACTGCAAAGAAGACGACATTACTGTATTAAAAGCAAACACTGAATCAGATGCGTATCAGGCAGACTGCTGAAAAGCTTTGAAGCAAGCTATCATATCATAAACGTATAATGTAGCTATCATTTCTTGACAGTTTATCACCATCAAACTGCAATTCAAAAACAAAACACAAATCAAAGGGATGTAAAAAACAAGCAGACGAAGAAAGTACTGAATTTATGACTCCTAAACGCACTTCATTTTCAATAACCTTGGTTGATTAAAATCAAATCAATAATAAACTGGCACAAAAAATTTATAAAAAAACGACTGCTCCACAGCCATAAGAAAAAGAGTTGCTCTCTTACCAGGTCTCATCGTTTTTGAACTCCAGCTCTCCATAGGTGTCTTCAAAGTCCTCTCCTCCTCCTTTGGCGAGCCCCTCCATTGTGCGAAAAGGTACAATGACCGTCCCCCTTGCTCCAGAAGTCCTCAGCACTTTAACTTCCATAATACCAATGCTCTCACTGACATGCACTGAGTTGCTCTCAAAGGTGAATATGCCCGAATGATCGTCATCCAGAATGGTCACAGTGGCGACAGTGGGGAAGCCCAGCATGGCCTTAGGGTACGGGAGACTGTTGGCGGACAGTACCTCATCCTCAGTCTCCAAGACACGCAGATTACTGAGCCGCACAAAAAAGTGTTCGTCCTCCTCAAAGATGTCGTCATCTATGATACCAATGTTGATTTCCTTGAACATCTCTCCTGGTTTGAACACAACTGTACCCTCTGTGAACTCGTAGTCTGCCCCAGCATTAGCCGAGCCATCCTCCGTCTTATAATCCACGTAGATCGTCTTGTTGATGTCGCCACCCTTTCTGGTGATGGTCAGAATGGCGGCACCACAGTTCTCGAGGCACTGGTAGACAGCAGGCTCAAATGCAATCCGAGACACGTACTCTTCTGGTTCATCGACGTGCACCTCCTGCACACTGGCACTCTTCTTCGCCTGCTCTGCGACATGTTTCTTTAGAATATTTCCCGCGCCAGTCATCATGCGTGTAGCTTGGATGCGATAGAAGGCACGACTCTTTTGTTGGTGTGAGAGAGCGTAGTAGTTGGCCATCTCAACCAGCTGATCCAACTCTTTCTCTGGGTGCTTCTGCTTCAGGTCTTTCAAGATGCGGATCATGTCACGACGGGACTCATCCACCTCCTTGCTCTCAATCAAACCAATAAGATTGCTTGCCGCACCTCCGTCCATGAAATGAGAGTTGACCATCTTGCCATCCATCTCAATCCCCTTGGAGCGCTCAGTCTCTGTCTCAATGATGACACCCCTGTGCTTGTCAGTGCGATACTTCTTATGCATGAACTTGTAGAAGAGTAGTCGTCTGTCTGCTACCCACGCAAGGAGTACACATATGGGGAAGAAGGCCAGTGTGAGCAGACCCTCCCAGACCTGGACTTCGTTGGGAGAAAACACAGCCAGAATCATGTAAAGCCAGATGTAAGCAAAGATGCTCCAGCCTGCAGTGACAAAGAACACTCTGAGGTGCTTGACCTTGCGTACCTCTCCTTGGGGAATGACTGACACACAGAGGCCAATGATGACAAACATATTGAAGGCTGCACTGCCGACAATTGTGGAGGGCCCAAGCTCACCAGACTTGAACCCATGTCCACAAACCTCAATTACAGAGAGCATAATCTCAGGGGCAGATGAACCCAAGGCCATGAGGGTGAGGTTTGAGACTGTTTCATTCCACACCCGGATCGTGGTGGTGGTTGTTTCTCCATTGGGCCTCTTGATGACAATTTCCCTCTCCTGGGAGGTGATGACCTCAATAGACGCCATAAAACGATCAGCAATGATGGACACTCCAAGAAACATGTAGATCATGGCAACAAAATACACAATGACCCGTGCAATCTTGTCCCCCATGGAGGGATCCTCTGGATACCAGATGGGCAGGATGATCCCTTCATGACACTTGGAGTTTCCCTCACAGGTCACATTGCTGGAGCTGAGCAGAGGGCTCGGAGTGGTCCGGGCCTCTGTACAAAGGAAGGCTACGGACACAGAGACCAGCCCCAACCAGAGGCAGGCCGAAGACCCTGGCTTTACAGGCTTTGAACCCTCCATGCACCCTTCTTCTTCTCAAGGGTCCTTACCACACTGATAGTCCCTCTGGGATCCAGCACTGGGCTGTGCTTCTTCTCCACCCACCACCTAAACACAGCAGACAAACACAACAGAGATCATACGCATGTTATATTATAGCCTACCTTTATAACAGGACACAAGACTTTACTCTCATAGAATAAAAACAACATTCAGATGAGGACAACAGCTATTAAACAAGTGCATCATGTTTTTGTGTATCCTTTTATTAGACACATGAATGCATCTATTGCTCAATAATTACTACTAACTATAACTACTGATATGATTCTACCATTCTTTTAAATCACAAGTTTGAGAGGTAGTAGGAGTAAGTGTGTAAAACCTTGTATTTGCATTTCACATTGAGAAACACACGGTGTCTGCAGCAAGAAAAGAATTTCTAAATTTTGTATGAGCACAAGAATTCTAATCATCCCACTATTCTTCTCTAAGACTTCAATGAGTTTCTGCCTTCTTCTTTGCAAACAGCATGTTATCTATGAGAGGCGCAGGCTGGAAAACACTTCCGCTCCTTAGAGGTCTGTAGACCACTATGTGAACAACATACAGTACGTAGATAACATGTTTAATAAATTCATAGCCTGTGAGCTCATTTCCAATTGTAAAGTTGATTTTCAGTTAAGATGTGGACATGTGCACCCAATAATGTGGATTTTGAGCGTGATGGTCTGAAATCCCAGGGGTAATACACAGCTCCAACCAAACAGCTCGCTCAGCAGGCGTGCAATGTTGCCAAACTAAGCACTGTCCAAAATGTCGCATTGGCAAAAAAACAGCAGAAGGGAGCAGGAGACCGTCAAGAGGCAAACTAAAACAAAGGGTACAGATGTCCCTTCCAAATCCATTATATACTGAGTCCTAAATGCACACTTACCACTTCTGCAAGAGAGAACAGCATTACATTAGCAATCCAGACATTGTCCGAACTCATAAAGGCTCGGGCTAAGCATCTTACGCACCTCTTCAGCTCTTATGAAATAGGACTTGACAATTCTTTTGATGCTAACAGCTGCGGCCAGAGGCAATGAAAGCATAAGGAACTGTTAACCAGCCCAAACTTAAAAGATGTGAACTGCTTTAAGACATAACACAGGGGATTTATTACTGAGGCTTTCTTCTTAGTGGTACCTGTGATTATTTAGAGGCTCAAGGGGACGGGTGGGGCCTCTCTGCAGCCCCTAACCCACCTTTAGGCTCCTGAGACATGCAGGCAGTTTAGTTTGAAATAATATAATCTCTTCAGAGAGATACTGACTGTGTAAGTTAATCATTCTGTCCTGAATTCACTGGAGGATTACATTTTTTTATTACTGTCACACTTGTTTCCCTTTGCTTTTGTTGAGCTAAATGTGGTTTGAGTCTTTCTGCATTTTGTACCTAAAAGTGCCTTCTTCTGTTCTGATTCCTGATAAAGAGTTGATTACCTCTGGGGCTGCCTACTTTAAAATGTGTACACTATGCACTCATGGCACTTTAAGGCACTCTGGTTAAAAGCATCCATAAAATGGCATATGTTATGCTGTGTAATGCAGATTTATTTGCTTAACTTTTATGTAGTACATCAGATCTGAAGACTTAAAATAACTCAGACTACTTTAATTCCCAGGTGATATTTTTGGATATTATATCTACCAGTCAGACAGACCACTGGCCAGATTGGAAGGCTGACAAAATTTTCAGTGGAGGTGTGGATAGTCAAACAGGAGCTGGCATATTTGAAGCACTCACACCAATTTATACGCCAAATATTGTCTGAGCAGTGTCAACACAAAAATAAAATAATGTCTGCATTGAAAAAAAAGGGCAAAGTTTCTGTTACCATCTTGTGTGCAACTCAGGCATTAGTAAAAACCAATTAATCTACTCTGGAAAAAAATGATTCCTAATATTTCTAATTTAATGGTTCACAGGTACACATAATTGCATCACTTGCAGTGTTATTATGATGTCTTTTCAGGGATCACAACCTCAATAACATTCAGAAATATGTCATTCCAAAAGTTGGGGGGGGGGGGTTGAGATGATAAAACTTGAAAATTAAGGATATCTTAGCTTAAAATGAAATTCCTTAGATGTTAAAAAAAGATGTTGATTGCTCAGCAGCAAACTGATCTGGAGGATAGAAAAGGGGGATGACAGTGAACGGGAGCAGAAGCAGGAGACGAGAATCTTAAATTTAACTGAATCAGCAAAGCCATTTATATGGACAGGAGCCAGCAAAGCGATCCCTGTGAGAACTGAGAGCGCTGAGTACAAACAAACACAACAGAGAAATAACTGAGTGATAAAAGTTGTAACTTAATGAGTGAGAAGTTGAATTCTAAAAACTATGGATTTTTTGACATTTGTGCTTGTCTAAAAGTTCAACACACAATCTAACCAAAAAGAATCAACCTTTAAGAATGAAGAAAATGTGTGTAAAACTCCAATTACAGCCATAAACCTTTCACTGTAGGCTACTGTAAATGACCTTTATTTAAAAAACTGGTCAACTGACAGCAAGTTTTTGAAGGCACTGGGAGGCAAAGTGAGCACTTCTTTCTGTTTAAGAATCAGAGCAGCACTGCTGACCTGCTACCTTCTGCCCGTCTTCTTTATTGCATGGTGGCTAGCCGGGGTGGTGAGCAGAAACTGCAATAAAGGCAGAAACAGACGGAGCATCCAGAATTGAACAGCTAGAGAGCTTCTCAGTGCGGTACAAACAAACCCTTTTCATTTAATTGTAAGGTGACATACGAGAGAAGGAGTATAAAATCCAAAATGTTGAATCAAAATCAACCCACATTTTTATATTTATAACAATAAAAACTATAGCCTTATTTGTAAAGTCACTACATTAGACAGGTTGTTTAAAAAGCAACATGAGTCATTAATATATTCTGTAAGTAGGCCTGCTGATTCATTTATTTTTATTTAGGGCATCAGTTTTAAACACATTGTTAGTTAAACTTACTGGCAAACAGATACCGAGCTTATATTTACACATCCAGCAAAGAGCATGAACAATAGCATTAATTTAGACATGTTTTTGTCCACCTGATAAGTGTAAATCCAATTTTAACTTTTACCTGTGTTTTTTGACTACACCAAATACAGAAAAAAGAAATCTCAAGCTCTTCAGTTACTTTACCAGCCTGCTAGCAAACCAGCTAGCTTGCAGGTATAGCTAGCAAACTAGCAAGCTTACTGCTTAACGGTCTGCTATGTTTACAAGTTAGCTAGCTACAGCGGCTTCAATTTATCCACAGCTCAATCCGTACTGCCAACACGACTGGCTGCATGTATTTTCTGGTCCATCTTCTGTTAATCAGACAATTTGCTTTTGAGGAGAAGGGATGGGATGCGTGTCCAACAACAGTCATCTCTGGCATGACAAACTTTTCTATTTAAAATGCTTTGAGTGATTTGGCTGCTCTCTCATAACGTCTCTGGTTTCATCCCCGCAAACCACTTCTATACACAGTCGTCTTGCGATCTGTAGTTAATAATGTAAATACTGGTTACAGCAACGTTAAATGAGCTGATACTTCTTATCCTTCTATCATTTGGCTGTGATTTCCTGCAGCGTTCATGCAGACAGTTGGAGAGTCTCAAGTCTCCATGTGTGAATGTGTGCTATCAGAGAATGGAAGGAGGACTGATGAGAAACAGTAAATGTGTTCAGTCGGCCTTCCCTGGCTAAACAGAGGAACAACAAAATGACTAACAAGCCAAATACCCATCAATCCAAGAGCAAACCACCAGAGTGACACAGAGGATTTTAAAGATATAAGACCACGCAGCAAGGCTGGACATTGGAGTCAATTGCCTCCAAATATCCCTCTGCCTCGTCCCATTAGACATATAAACTTCACAGGCTGAATAAAATCATGCCCAGATTTTTTTGGAACTGTAAACTATAGATGGCTAATTTCCAGGTCTCCCAAAAGACACATTAGGGTTTGCATTATAAGTAGTAGTTTAACTCACTTTGAAAATATGTGAGTCCTCAACCTTGAATTTGATCTCAGTCAGGCCTTAATAGGCTCCTATAAGAACCACTACTTTTTTTCCAACAGCATGTGTTGACAGAAATTTAAATGTCATTGACACTGAAAATGATTAAATGTTCACTGACAAATTTAACTTTTTACAACATCTACTTCTGCGTCGTAAGATTTAGTCAACCTTTGTAGGTCACATTCAGGCTCACACAACACTTAAAGATCCTCTCCACTAAAAAATTTATCCTTATGTCCTCTAAAATGTCAGACCTTGGCTACACTGACTGTATAAATTTTGTCACTTGAGAAGTGTTTTCACATTCCTCTATTGAAGAGGGCGATGTTGTTGCACTTTCCTATAACCTGAGATTCAAGCACCTGCAGGCTAGATTTAGTCGGTCAAAAATCAAAAGCCAAACACAGGCAAATACAATCTGAAATGCTTCAGTGAACAAACTGAAAATTCTAACTACACTTAACATTTTTATACGGCTGCTAATCGGCTAGTTTGGCGCACAACAAACTCTTAATCTGAGTTTGGGTTTAGTTGAGGTTCTGCTCAAATGTTACAGTAACCATTAGCCATCATCTTCATGTGCTCTTTCACTGGTCAACCTACTGCGAGCGGCATGAGGCCTAAGATCCAGATTTTTAATCAGTGAGGGACAAAAAGTAGATGTACCTCCAGCCCCTCACTAAAAATAAGATCTTTCCCCGACAGTGACCCATTAAGTCCTTTTGTTGCCTAAACCTAACCACAGTATATGGAGCACTCAGACTTTCCGCTTTGCAATTGTCCTAAAAACATTAACCTGACCCCAGTGCATGCAGTAATTACATGGTCTAACATCACATCATTGGGCATTGTCAATAAAGCTGGACCATTTAAAAAAGCACTGGATGATATATATTCAGACTTAGAGCCAAATTTACACCTGGTGTTAACATGTGGGCTGTACCAGCATTCATTAGCCTATCTAGATGATGACATCTAATCCCTTTGCATTTACACTTGGCATTAATAAGCGTTCCCTTAATCAGGATTCTGGTCACATTATTATCTCAATATGCAAATTAGTTAGGCAAGGCTTGCAGCTGTTAAACATGCAGCATCTCAATTCAAGAAGAGCAAAGGAGCCGTGTTCACGTTTTTTGTACCGTTTTGTGCTTTTCTAGCAAGAGCTACAACATGTGCAGTAGTTTTTGTTGGGCAGCTTATGCTAGCAGGAAGGGGTGGAGTTAGGTGGGCAATCGTTAGCATTCTGCGTGCACTTACAATCTGCAGTACCACATTTTTTTCTGGATCCAAATATTAGTAACAGTATTGTTAATGCTGGTTATCTGTGGGGAATTACGTCATTTTCACACGACACTTTGGGGAACTCTGTTTGATTGGGGGGTGAAATTGCAAAATTGTTGGATTTTCATTTGGTTTGGTTCGCTCTCACGCTGCACATTGTCAAATGAACAAAACCCTCTGAACGTCACGTGGTCGTAACGACTGCATC
Organism: Naso vlamingii; assembly: GCA_029822935.1. Taxonomy (NCBI): domain Eukaryota; kingdom Metazoa; phylum Chordata; class Actinopteri; order Acanthuriformes; family Acanthuridae; genus Naso; species Naso vlamingii. The sequence goes on along the minus strand of JAPQLA010000007.1, from coordinate 8,594,845 downwards.
AGTGGCGGTAATTCACCAATAAATACCAAAGAAGAAGAAGAAAACTGCTCATCTATTGGACGGAACAAGAATGAAAGCATTTACTTTGATAGATGCCATGTTACTTTGCAATGTCGTTGATAAATCAACAATAACAAAATTGAAGAATCAAACGATCCATGTTATTTTTCATTTACTTGGGTGAAATCGAAGCGTAGCAACAAGTGAAGCAACAACTGGATGCATGTGTGGTCTCATGGCGGGGGGCACACTTCCCATCAGGGTTAACTACCTCAGCACGTCACCGGCTTGATGTTTTCCACAAGCATGCTGTTTGTTTTGCCTCCTCTTACCCAAGATGCACTATGTTTTGCTCCACTTCCTACTCCTGGTTTATAACTTCATCCGCTTTGCTTTCACACCATGAACAGACCGCACCGGGGTTTACTTGCAAGCAAACCGAGACCCCCGTTTTCAAGCGGACCAGAGTTTGAACGAGCTTTCACACCAACCAAAATGTATCGAACTAACTGAGGAAACAAACCAAGATTCATTTAAAGTGGACCAAACAGCTCTGGCGTTGAGAAACCTAGAAGTCCCAGAATGCACCTCTGTATACCAAAAGAAGATCCCCAATCTAGGATAACCATGGTGACATGTTTATGACATCATCAAGGTTATTCTCTCTTGATTCTAGAGACACAGCAGACTTCATGCAACTGCTCTCACAAGATGAAAACAACTCTGTGATGAACAAAATAAACATCATGAGTGTCCTTCAAAATAATGCTGGTAATATGGCTGATAGGGATGTATTGATCGATTGATTGATCAGTGAGTTGGCTGATTGATTGAGAAACCATTTAAGAGACCAAACCACGTGGTCTTGAGCAACAATGTGAAGCTCTTTAGCATAATTACATTGAAGCACTCAGAGGTGTTTGACCTCGCAATGATTTTGAATTTAAATGAATGATTTTCTATCTCGACACAAACTGTTGTAGGTGCTGTCACGTGATGAAAACTAAAGACAGTTTCTGTGTGTAAAAACATCACAGCTATGACCCCTAAATCAGAAGCTGCACAAAACAATTTGCATACTAATTACTGTTTTAGGGACTGTGTTTTGTTTAGTGAATGTAGGGACAGACTGTCACTGCAGTTATAATTTAAAGTTGGAATCAAGACTGAAAATTATTCAAATCAGCTGAAAGAGACAAAGTTTTTCACCAAACCAGCACAGAAACTTAAAGCCATATTGTAACTGACATTTCTAAATTAAGTTCAGCTTTGACGTGTTTCAATTAAATCCAACACTGACCTCTTCAACCACAAACAGTTTAGGATGAACCCAATTAAACTCCATTTGCACGTCTTTTAACCACTTTTTTTTTCCTGGAAATTAAAGAAAGTACAACTCAGTGATATTACTGAAGGAAATATCACACAATCTTTGATTAAATGCCTTAATATTTATCAATATGACTGCTGAGAATGGTGTACAGTATGTTACTATAGAGAAAAAGGCAATATTGCAGCTATTAAACTCTTTTTTTAAAATTATGCACAGTTTCTCCCTGCAAAGCAGCAGAGCAATAAAAATATATTCTGATACTGAAACCACGGGTATTTTAAGGCTATTTTTAGTAAGGAAAATTGTAAGTTAAGTAATTAAAACCATCAAAAAATAAAAGTAAATTTTATTCCTATCAAGGTAGAAAAGGCCTGAGACTGCATTTACATCATCATCAGTGGATAATAATTCTCTCATCAACGCCTAAATATAAATTCTTAAATTTGGGGAGACTGAAGAGACATTTTTATCCAATTAAAGGCAATTACTAACATTAAAAAAAAAGATATAAAATGTGTCCAAATCAACTGAATAAATGAGTGAATAAAATGTGTTCAGAAAGAAAATGATTAGCAGCTTTACAGACTTAAAGGTCAAAATATTTCTTACACAGTTAAGAGTCTTACAGCTGAAATGATTGATCATTAATCGATGAGTCGATTCACA
>JAPQLA010000007.1:8493421-8506117 GCA_029822935.1 Naso vlamingii | reverse complement strand
GACAGTGTTTTACACTGAAGAGTCCCACCACAAGACAGAAAGATAGATGTTCCTAGATTTTAGTGTTTTAATTGCTGCTACACTGTTTTAGTGTTCTATTTAAATCTTTTATCTTCCTAAATTATGATTAAATCTAATGTTTCACAAGAATTATATTAAAGTGCTGTATCAGTACTCGGTATCAGCTGCTACAGGAAGTTGACAGAAAATCAGTCATTGCAGGTTTAACTTTGATACTTTTTAGAGGTGCAATATGTAAAAATCAGCCACCTGTTGTTCATACTCCAAAAAAACGAGCAGCATGTCACCAGAGTAACTTTAACTTGAGCTGACTGTAGCTATTAGCCAGTTAGCAGTGCAGTCCACACAAATGATGGGCATCTAGTCTCTTTGATATCAGCCCTACATGTGCTGTGTTTGATTCACAATGGCAGACTGCAAAAAACTTTATTTACAATCTATTTTCCTAACGAGAGCAAAAATAGTGGGTTCACTTATAAAATATTCTGCTCTGGCTCACACTGGGTGCTCAGGGTCACTGTTGGGTGAAAAGGCCTCCGATTTCAATCATAAGACAGTTGAGGCAGCGTTGCCATAGCAACCCAGTTGGCAGACGGTTGAGAAGGACCAAACAAAATCTATATTGAAGTAATTTGTTTTCGGGGCGCCCTAGTAGCTCAGTTGGTAGAGCGGGCGCCTCATGTACAGAGGCAGTGTCCTCGCTGCAGTGGCCCTGGGTTCAGTTCCACCCTGTGGCCCTTTGCTGCATGTCATCCCCCCTCTGTTCCCCCCATTTCCTGTCTAATCCTTCAGCTCTCCTATCAATAATGGCAAAAACCCTAAAATATCTTTAATAAATAAAAAGTGACTTGTTTTCTATCAATTTCAGACAGACGGGACAGACACTTTACTATGAATAAATGAAGACTCAGGAAGAAGTCGTGGCACCGTCACTGGAAAACAAATATTTCTTTTAATTGCAGTAAAACAAAAGCAAGCGCTGGCTTGTAATGGTACCCAGGGGCTGGATAGCAGGACAAAAAACAATTGTTAGACACTGAAAGCATCATTCGAATGCACAGCTTAAACAAACGCTGCTCCTTAAGATTTCTATGGAGACACAGTCGATCCTTCAGACACCCCTGAAGCAGTCTTAGCCGAAAATCACTTTAAAATGAAAATAAGCCCAATCAGATTTATACTCAGTGTGAAACTGTAGAAATTAAAATGCTGCAAAGCTTTTGTCCTCCGTAAGACCTTTTTTGTTGTGGTTGGACGACTTCCAAATCCTGGCTGAAGCTTTCCTCAACAACCAGAGCATGAGAAAGAAACACTGATGCTGCGTTTTGCTTAAAATACCATTGTTACCAGCAATATTTAGCTTATGTTTTACATTTCCCATCTTTTTATGTCATCAGCGGTTTGACCTAAACAATGATGACATTCATTTGTTCGAAAACAAACAATAATGATCCACACCTTTTTAGTTCCTTAACGTCTTCTGCTCATCACCAGAGCGAGTTCATGTGTCACATGACTACAAGACGCAAAATGAAAAAGCTGAGTTGTAAAAACCCATAGAAAACCCACTTTCCAAATGAAGTCTGTTAACAAATGATTTCTTTCCAGGATGAGAAAGAGATGTCATTATGTTTTTAATTTTTTTTCTGAGGGGGAGGAGCCTGACTCGCCCTCCTCTGATCCCACATGAGTCCGTTTCAGAGCGCTCTGTGCCAGGTTTTTTTCTCTTGCCGGCTTTTTGTCTTCAGGTATAATGCCAGTCTCTTCCTCTGATTCTGAGGAGACCAGGAGGTTCTCAGTCACATACGGCGCCACAGTCCGGTGCTGCCCATTCACTCCAGGGCTTCGCTGACTCTGGGAGTTACTGTCTAAAGCCCCCGAGCTTCCACAAGCCTCTCCGCTATCAGAGCTGTCTGCAGCCGGCTCTGTAGCGGCCCGTTCTCCAGTCCTGTGTCCAACCAAGGACCGAGGAGACGCAGCTGGATGTCTTTCCAGCTCAGTCCTGTCGCTCCCTTCCTCATTCTCCTGGCTCTCGGGAGACATTACGGGGCTCAGGCACACAAAGTCAGAAGGGCTCAGACATTTTTCCTCGTCTCTGGTGCCACCAGTGTGCGGTTTGATTTGGAGAGAGTTTTGCTCCTCGCCTGAAGAGGAGGACGACAGGTCATCGATTGATATCGATGGGTAACTGCAGGAGTCGATGGCTGAAAACAGAGCCTGGACAGACTCGGGCCGATCCCCAGCTCTGGAGACCACATGCATGCGTCGTCGCCTCATGACGTTGCGCCTCCTCACTGCACTGCGGCGCTCCTCGTCATCACTGCTTGAGCTGGAAGTGGATGTTGAGGAGCTGGAGGCTCCGGCAGGAAGTGAAGGAGAAGAGGTGGGGCTGGACAGCGTGGAGTTGTCCCTGGGGCTCGGGGAGCGAGGGCGGGGCATGGGGTCGAGCCAAAACTCACTTGAGTCCGAGTCCTCATTAACGAGGAAGCCAGACTGATGCCTCTGGTGCCTGGCTCGTCTCCGCTGCCGCCCCTCCACATCTGCTCCAGCTTGCTCTTCGCCTCCAGAGGCCTCAGGTCCGGCCAAAGAGGAGGAAGACGAGTTGTCGGAGTCGCTGTGGTGACCAGCAGCCGAGACAGTGGTGGGAGCTGTTGGCATTGCCCGCGTGGTGCGGCGTCCTCTGGCGTGAAGCTGTATGATGGCCTCCTCGCTTAAGTCACTGTCAGAGTCGGAGCTCCAGCCCTCAATCTCTCGTCGCACCAAAGAGTCGAAGAAAGCCATCATGCGTGGATCCTCCTGGATGGACTGGCTGACGTAATCATGAGACAGACCACTGCCGCTGTTGAGGACTAGGCTGATGTACTCCTCATGCGTGTAGAGGCTGCGTGACTTGTCCTCCACACGTCCCTCCAGGTCACCGAGACTGTCGGGCTGCTGGTAAGGACTCCACACCTGAGACGGATGGAGAACGGTGAAAATATGTAAGAGAGGGATGATGGAGACAAAGAAAAAGGAAAAGATTTAAAGTCATGACAAACAAAAAAGGCAAAATGACAGAATGAAAAATGGAGAAAAAGTGAGGAGGATAAAAGGAGAGTAGAGTGGCCCACGTCTGCTGAAAAGATCTGTGTTATTGATGGCTTCATATTACAGAACACCTGGACCTGTATCACCTTTCACTCTGTACAATAAAATGTACAAAACTGAGAGCTTGTGTTACTGTACTGACAATGAAGGATCTGAATCATTCTTAGCATTTGATGAAGCTTTTACGTGAACAGTTTTACCTTTCAACAGATTCAGACTGTACACATGCACTCAATAAATGTATAATATGTACATTTTCCACTGTCATTAAAAAATGTTTAAACTCAAATATCTGTAAATATATTTTGTTTCTAAAAGCTTAGGAGATATAACTTTAATAATTGCTTTAGTCACGTTGTAGGTTCACCCAATAACTGTAAATAAAGACAGATGGCAAGTCTTCACTACCTCCCACTTTACAAAAATAAGGCCAAAATCCCCCGGATACGGGCGCTGCCATCTTGTGTAGATGACATCATGTAGATGTTTATTTTGCAAAGTTTTTGATTGGCAGATTAAGCTTCTATGTCAAGGTTCTGTCCATCTGGTGGACTCCATGGGACCTTATTTCATAAAGATTTTGTATGATAGTCAATGGAGAGAGACAAATTTGTTTTTTTAAACCTGTTTAAATTACACTGCCAGTCTCAAACATGATGTTTGCCATGTTAAAAGATAATTTTTATAAATCAGTAAAGTGCCAGTTTAAGGGAAAGATGGTCGCTTAGCTTTTGTGAAACAGTTCAGTAAACTACGTCTCTTGTCTCGCACAATATACATCACCAGCGCTAACATGGCTGTTTTGTTTACAGCTTTGTTTGTTCCTTTAAAATGAGGGAAAATGTATTAAAAGAGGTAAAAATCATTAGAAGCATGGGCATGTTGAGGGCTGCAGCTACGCACACAGACAGTCGGTTCTGTGAGAGATCGTTGTTAAGACGTCACTAACACGACGATCAGTTGTGTTGTCTTTCTAAATACGTATTTTCGAGGTCTTATACTTCAGCAGCTGCGCTGCATTAAGTACTTTACAAAACTGTTCCAAAATAAGATCCTACCAGAAGGGGCGTGACTTCGGCACTCCATACAGCCAAACTGATCAGACAGGATTTGGGGTAACTGTTAATCACTACATGTCACCCACATTTTAGCATTAAATAACTAATCAACAACTTGATGCTTCAGCTTCTCTTTTAAGGCCTGTTATGTCGTCCATGTTGTGTCGTCCATCTTCTAAGGGGGGATCGAAGGGCCCAAATTTCTTCCTTGCAAGCCAATCCCAGCAACATCCTTTACTGACAGGTAATGTTACATTGTTTTAAAGATATTAAATGCATATACAGTGTATAAAGAGCACCTTAGGAGAACTGAACTGCTCAGTGAATAACAAAACAACATGTGTTCTGCAGGCAAAATAACCGACTGATGATGCTTAACTGAGTCAGTGACAAATCAGTGAGACGTTAAGACAACTTCAAATACTGGCTGGTCTGCTCATGAGGTCAGCAGCGGGATGATAGCGTGACTCAGACAACGTGCATTGAATAAGACTTCACACAGAAACACAGCTGCCGTGAGCAGAACAGAATCGTACTAACGCTCCGTGTGATGACAAGTGCTTTTAGCAGCGAGCTCCTGTCAAATAAATCAACAGATTAAAACAAATGAGGTGCTGTATGGATTCAATCATGGTTTAGTTTTTTAATTTTAAATTCAAAACAAAAGTGATGTTGCAGCCTCATCAAAGTAGATCCACAGCAACTACACTTGATTAACTCATATATTTCTGCAGCTTTTGCTTTTTGATGATTGTGTCTGAAACTTGTTGTGAAAGCCTGGGTTTAGTTTCAGAAACATGATATCTGTGGAACCATTCATATCTTAACACGATCCAGTTTCTGCCCAACATCATCTGTTACAGATGACAGTCAATGATGAGGGGAAATCCATCTTTTTTCATTTCCCACTCACTCCAAAGAGGGAAGTCGGGGCTCAGTCAGTAACTGTGTGGTGTCATTGGAGATCAATGTCTCACTTAAGGGCACGTCTGCTGTCTGAACATCTGAGAGGACAGACTCAGAACCGTGTCTGTCCACTTACAGAGCAGTTTCTCCAAACACTTCGTCATCCTGACGCTGAAGTAGACACAAGATTTACCTCTTTGAAATTCAGCTTTAGGCTTCAGTTCACTCTCTTAAAAACATAAATGTCCTTAAAGCTGGGGTAGGCAACGTGGAAATCAAGCTTACTGTAGCATGAGACTCCTAAGGACGCAACTCAGTGCCACCCTCCCCTCTGTTTTCGATCCGGCTCACGTTTTATATTTCATTTGTTATTGCTCTATCTTTTAAGGCCAGTTTGACCAAAGATTCACGACGAGGCGAAATGGTGGCAGGGAAAGTTGTAGCAACTGATCCATCTCAGCTCCAACTGGCAGTAGCCCTTTTTACACTGAGAAGCCACCACAGTGTGCAACTGAGGGCTCACCAATTATCTTCCATTGTTAATTTACACAGAACTGTGTAGCACTGTCTGAAAGCCACTTCAGTCTGTGTTTTTATACAGTGAGACAAGGTTGCGGATTCAAAGGTGACCTGACCGGTGTGACCTTTTAACAGCATCAGCATCAGTTTCTTTTGTTCAGATAAATGCCAGACACGTGCCCCTAACAGTAAAAAAAACATGATTAAACTGCGTAGAAACAGTTGGAAAACTTCATAAAAATGATGTAACACGGTCATTAAATCCATCTGGCAAATTCCTATTTCTGCTGATTTCCTCCAAACTTAATATGTCCTCCATTAAAGAAAATACTGACATGCCACAATCGTGCATGTTTACAGTGGGCAATTTTCGCCATGCACACGTTTTTTTGTTTGTTTGTTTTTTGTGTTTTTAAGGAAAAAACAAAAAACCCAAAGAGTTTTCCACACAGATGCAGTTCAGCGGGCTGTTGTCCATCGGACCTTTTTTCCTCTCTCCACAGTTGTGCGCTAATGAAGTGAAACTGTCTGTCGGCCCTTCCCTTTACTTCTTTAACACATCTGAGTTTAACTCGACACTTAAGTTTGAAAGAAAAGTTTGTACAGGAATAAAAATCCATTTTTCGGTAATGGATTTTACCAAAATGTTTATGCTGTCATGTCCCCAGTACATGGTCACACTGCTACCATAAACAGTCAAAGAAGTGATTACACTGCATAAAAAGTGTAGAAAAACTACAACATAACGTAAAACAGTCATAAATGTCCATTGTAACATAAATCTATTTCCTTCAAAAAGCCCCTGATCCGGCAGCCCACTTACCAATTTACACCAACGCTTGGGGTAAAATTTATGAACATGTGTAATAATGACCATGTACTGCGTCTCATTTATGGCGTGTGACGTAAAACAAAGGATCGGCTTCAGTTAGTGCTCATTCTGATCCGATCCGAATCACTTTAAAAATGCCTTGATCAGGCCCGATCCCGTTCTAAAAGATCAGATCGGGACATCCCTCCTTGTTTCAACAGCCAATCAGCTATCAGTAAGAAGGGCAGCCAATAGGAACAGACGCTCACCAAAATTACTGTGATTGGTCAAAAAATACCCCATCACTGTGTGAATACAGAGCACAGAGAGGTGCAGAAGTCCGTCCAGTGTTTGCAATATAAATTTTTGCCCAATGACACCAGGATAAACTGCCAACCCCAACTTTAACTTCCTTTTGAAAAATACAGCTGTGATATTTCTTTACTAACCTTGATGACTTTCTCCACGCCAGACGAGCAGATCATGTAGGTGTGAGGGTTGAAGCGAACCTGGTTCACTATGGAGCGGTGACCCTTCAGGACCATGAAAGCCCCGTTTACCACACGACCAGGGCCTCCTTGAAGATAGAACATGATGTGGGTTTGTTTAAGCAGACAAATTACGTAAGTGCAAGGCCACAGAGATACAAGTCTAAGCCAAGGGTTCATTAAAAATAACACAAAAACAGGCATTAACCTTCAGCCTGCTTCTGCATATTCCAGAGAATACTCCTGTGAAATACAGCAGTCATAACAGCAGTAATGTAGCCCTCATAATATGCCATTAGTCTGACACCAAATAGGCCCCACTGCACATATTTTCAGAGTGAGTAACTCCTGGGAAAATAAAATCCATAAATGTGTCAGGTGGTGCTGCAGAGCTACAAACGACCACGTTCTCAGTTTGTCGCATGTTTGGGATTTTCTTCCCAGAGTAACTAGATTTGAGGCATAGTCACTGTGAGCAAATGTGGGGCTTATTTCAAACTTTGTTCGCAATAACTTCGTTTTTATGGTTAGTTTGGACAGGAGAGGACAAACTCAAGATACGAGGAAGAATTCTACCCAAATCAAGACCACAAAATGGAAGATTATATAATAAGACTGATGTTTATAAAAGGAAATCTGATAGTTACTCCAGGACGGAAAATATTGTGACAAAATTAACTTACGGCACAGAAACATCCATCATTCTTTCTGGGGCTGAAACTTTCAGTGACTGGAAGAATGTTTGTTTTGCACACCCTGACACCACAATCTTTAACCTTGCAGGATGACATGTCACCCCAACGTTGCCCTTACATGTACCTGTATGCTGTGGTTCATCTGTTTACAAATGCTGATTTCTTGATGAATAGTGTAAACTTCAACAAACCAAACACAACAGAAAAAAAAAAAGGAATTCAGCAGGATATACAGAAAGAAGAAGGAAAGGAACAATGTTACATTTGGAGCCAGATGGATATGTTATTCTACTTTTTGGCCACTCGAAGACCCTGAAAGAAGGTAACTCATGGCCATCATCATCAGCCAACATCAGCATAGATCCTCATAAATAAGCAGACAGATTCAGTAACTCACCTGCTTCTGGATCCTTTGGGATTTTCCACATATAGAGGTTGAAATCATCTGACCCGGACAAGATGTACTGAGGGAGAAAACGGATGTTTAAAAAACTCAAGTCTGCTCCATTTGATATAGCAAGAGTGGAAATAGACAGATCCACACACCAAGTAACTGTTATTCAAAGTGTCAGAAACGTCACAGCAAATAAAATCCATTAAATGGAAGCTGAAGTTCCTGATGTGCAGATCAATCTGCTGCTGCTCAGTTTGGGAAATGTCTTTTTTGATTCCAGCACACACTACACTGAGCGATCGTTTTTATTGTGTCTTACCAAACCTTAAAGGAGAGGAAATCTTAATACATACATATGTTTTACACAGGGAGAGAAAATCCCTGGGGGGTCAATGAATGGAATAAACCCACCAGATCTTATCGCAGCACCTTGTCTCATTTTGTGGATCAAACATGCTCTTGACATGACGTGACAGTCTGACCTGAACACAGCTCCTGCTCTTTGTCTGAACTGTTATTAGACTTTGCAAACAGATGGTTTCACTTAAACCTGTAGCTTAAGGTAAGTTTGACAGAGCCAGATCAGGGGGTGCTCTTGGTTTTCTGTGTACATGGGGTGTGAGAGGGGTCTAGCTTTCAGGCTAGTCCTGGAGTTTAAAAAGCCTTTTCTTCTGCAGTGTAACACAGCACTGTTAATTAGGGCTGCATGACATCACAAAAATTTATTGTTACACGTGATAGACGTTACTGATAACGCAAATGAGTTATTTCCTACAACTGCAGCTTCATATTAAAAGCATTTAAAAGGCCAAACAAGAGTTGACTTTAATTTTGAAGCAACAGCTTGCCAAGTCACAGGAAATACAACAACATGTTCAGTTAGCTTGGCTGGCTAACCAATAAATGTGCTTAAGGAGCAAAACAATGCTCATTTTCAGCATTTGTTGACCCTTACAACGTCTGTGAAAGTAACAGAACAAGAAAGGAGCTGTTACATGAAGAGCTGCAGGTATCAGGTAACAAACTAACGTTACTTCTCTTTCATTCAAGTTAGCGAGTTCTCTATTAGCATTTGAAATATTGTGAAGGAGGTGCTTTTTGTGTTTCCTTCTAACAACTAATCCTCTGCCATTGTCCTGCAGGTCAACACTCCACACTCTCATATTATAACTGAAATGTCACTGTGTTTCTAGCAAGTCTCCACCAAAAGCAGAAAGTCATTAAAACTTTAAACTTCAAGATTTAGCGCAAGTCATACTGTCAAATCACAATAATGTCACTTTGTTTGTTTGAACAGTACGTTACGAGTGCTGTATGCTTGGAAATTAGTATAAACTAGGCCCAACCAAAATGAGATTTTCAGGGCTGATGCCAATATCGATATTCGGAAGCAAGAAAAATCCTGGTTATTGAATCCTTGTGACAAAGATATATAATGGAGGCAGGCTATCTTGCATTTTAACAAACTTCATTCCAAACATCAGTGCACTGAACAGTGAAAACTTCACTTATTAGTTATTGAATAACAGACCGCCATCTGTTAGACTTACTACATCATTGCACCATTTTAAAGCAGTAGTCCAAGTGTTTTTTCCAGCCTTGAAAACAGCTTTAATATCAGGGCATATCTGAGAACATACATGCTGATAGTGTTATGTCTGTGATAGGCCAATATCAGCCAATAATATCAGCAAACTGATATATCGGTTGGGGAATATTATAAATAGTAAATAATGTGATTATGTAGCTGTAAAAATAACGTAATGCGTATCATATTGTTACTGGATGTATGACAACTGATTATGAGGACGCACTAAGATTTAGGATGCATCTTAAACAGAGGGAACATTTCACTGTTTTACCATTTAGAGGCATGCACAGACAGACTCAGTTTTTAGCATGGAGTTCAGCCTTTATGGCCCTGCGTCATGTTTTCACCCCGGAGGGCATTTTATCACGTTTTATCTACCATAAGGGGATCCAGGAGGGCACTTTTGCTCCCCTGCCCCTCCCTGTGATTATGGCTACGATTAAAGCAATTGGCTGTTTTGGCTAGCAAGGCTGTGTTTTAATTCACCAGTGTGATCTGATGTGGGGCTGGTTGTCGTGGTGAAGTTATTTTTTGAACTTCAGGGGTGAACTCGTGTCACATCTGTCTGACAGTCGCACCAGCTTCTAATCCTGCTAGGAGTGACTGGCTTTACTATTGCATGTTGGTAAGAGTAGCCATCCACTTATAGACACAGCTTCAGCTAATATATCCACAGACAGCAACAACGATTGCCACAGAATGCGTCATAATGGTCATTCAGAGGCAAAGGTTACAGTCTGACTGGCTTTTGGCTGGAGGTTGGTTACATGTTGGACTTCACAAGCATTTACATATAAATATATGCCCCCTCCTCTTTTTCCTCCTCTTTCCTTTTGGCACTTTAAATTCAATCAGAGTGGCTGTGAGGCCTCACTTCACCATCTGGAGGCACATTTTTGTTTAATTATTCACATTTGTTTTTAGGCATTGTCTTACGCTGCCACATTTTTGACAGTCTGTCAATTTGTGAATAATTTTTTGAGCCATTTTATTTGAGGATGATTAAAATAAATGTCTTTAATTTCCTTCTGCAAATGATCTGCTGTGGGTCTCTGTGGGCAAGTTTCTCCTTTAACTGCTGATTTTAAGAACTTGCCTGAAAATGTTTTAGAAAGTGAAGACTGGAAAATGTGTAGAATGGTCTTTACATTTTCCTTCTCTTCGTATTTATTTGGGGGGTGTGGGGTCAAACACAGCAATGGACTTATTCTGTTTATCTAAATACATAAAATATTTTGCCGTGATGGGAAATCATTACTTGTTGAGCACAGACAGTTACTCATATCAGTGTAGCTCCGGGCCACATGAACACCTGTGTGCTCCACCTCATGCTCCCAGAGGACACATCAAGTAGGAATGTCACACCCGCAACCCCCTCCCTTTTTTCTTCCCGTTAAGTTTGTGTAGCAAGTTGCAACCCTGCACCTCTGCTTTCACACAGCTCTGAGAAAATCCTCCTCTGTGGCTCCAAGTCTATAAGAGGAAACTTCTGAAAACTAGAAGGCTGAGAGAGCAACGGCGAAAATCATCTGGTCAACCCTCTATAAGGCCCTTTGTCAAATGCTTTGGTTTCTTTTGCCACGTCTCCTAATTTCAACTACACTTTGCTAACTTTTAAAACTCCTGTATGTACACAATGCTTTATGAAATATTTGCTATTAAGATCCCTGGTTGAAGAAATACCCCAGTTTTAATCTGAGAGTCAAAGTGCTTCCAGTGGTGTTCACAACCCTCCAAAATAAAACTATAGACAGTCACACGTAGTCTAATATAGGGACGTGAATTTTTCAGTATCTCACGATTCAATTCAAAATTGAAACTTGATTCAGTACAAAGGGGGTTTGATTTCAGAATGTACTTCTTTCTGTTTTGCAAGACAAAGCAACAATTTTTTTAAACATTTTAAACTGTAAACTGCTAAAATTTAAACATGCAAAGACAAACCTTCATGCTTAACTTGCCCAAATAAAAACTGACATAAAAAGTTTTTTCAGTTTTTAAATTCTCAGTAAATTCAATAACAAGTTTAAGTTGTATCAAGTTGACCAATAATCGTCTAAAATATTCCTCATTTGTTTATCAGCCAGACGTTTTTTTTTTCCCAATTAAAAACTGACTTCTAGGATTTGTGAATCGATTCTGAATCTTAAGAAAATAAGAATCTAGATCGCTATGTGAAGCATTTTTTTAACCACCTGCATCAAATTAGGAGATATGAATGAAGTTGTCAGAGCATATTTATTTTTGGTTTTTTCCAATATCAAAGATATCATAGTTGTTTTGTACTTCTATCATAGTTGTAAACTGTTTATGGACAAAAATATTATGGTTATTGTGACAAAGTCTTAACATTAATTACCTGACAAATCAAGATACTTGATCAAAACTGTGAAAAAATTACAAAAATCAATATTAATAAACTGTCCTGTTCAATAAGTTTTAATATTGCCCATACACCCAGATTTATCGAAAGAATAGCTACCAGAACGATGTTCCTGCAAGTCTTTTTTCTGGTCCCTGTTGGTCAGTTTGTCTTACTGCAACTTTAAGTGTCTAACAATTAAAATGTCATTCTTTTTTAACACAGGGATCATCAGTAATGAAAACATGTTAAAGAGTAATTAACTACCAGACTGAAAAGTTGTGGTTGTGACTGCACTGCTGGGTGTGGTTGGATGTGGTCAGAAATGTGCTGCTGCTGCGTCTGTGACCACAGCGAAAGCGAACAGTGATGTCACTGTGTATCAACATATCCTGACATGCACTCCTACATCACTGCATTAAGGGTTCAACCACTGGCGGTCAGCAAAAAAAACAAAACAAAAAACATTCAAAGGGTTTCACATTTTACTTTGGAGAATGTGAGCGATTTCCATTTATCATTTATACCTCTAAAACACAGAGTTGTACAATAAAATAAAAGCTGCAGCCACTTTATGCTACTAATGAAACAAAGAGACTATTTTTGATGGTGACGTGAAGAGGATACATCGAGGAGTCTCAGTCTGAGGTCTTTCTTAAAGGTGGAGTCAGTAGGATTTTACTAAAAAATAAAATATAGACATATACAAAAGTGATGCTGCTCGATCATCACTTCTGGGCCTCTGTACATGTGTGGTGGTGACT
>JAPQLA010000007.1:8263079-8274804 GCA_029822935.1 Naso vlamingii | reverse complement strand
TACACACTGTGCTCAGCTTCAGACACTGGACCAGGTGGTTTGCGGTCTGGCTTTATTAAAGTGATACAGGGAAACTTCAACTCTGGAGGAATACAAGATAAACGGAGAAACATCCTCGACCACAGAGACAAACAGTTTGGAGGTAAATGCTGAACAGCAACTCTGCTTTCAGCCTGTCTGACGGGTTAGGCTTTTTCTCTCACGTGAGAGTCTGAATTCAAGTCTGGTTGGAATGTCAACACGTGCACAAACATCCCGCTGATAAACAACAAACCAGTGAGAATACAGTGACATCAGAAGATTTGACATTATGTTACTGTAAACTGTCTTAACTATGTAAAACAAAAACTATGAGCCTGAGTTACTTGTGTTTCTAAAGTGTTCATTATGTTACAAACATCTCATTTGTTTTCATGTAACAGTCTCATTATATTAAGAAAAGTGTCAGTTGGTTGGTTGTCCTTTTACCCACTGACAAAAAACATGTTCAGTCATGAAGAGAGGATGAAGGCCCTCAGGCACAAGGCAGCTAACATCTTCTGCACCGTTAACTTTGACTGATATTTTAATTATGACATGATTATGATGATGTGATACTGGAGGGAATGATCATTTTTACATTATTATTGAAAAACAGACCTAAACGATGATGGTATGATTTTTGCAGGGATCGGTACTGAACAAGTATGCTTGTCTGGATGTCAAAGTCTTGAATATTAAGTGTAGGTAAGGAAATAGGGGTGTAACCATAGGTTTTAACAACAAAATAATGTGTATTATGATGCATGGTTGACCATACAATGCAAGAACGATATGGGCTCATTTAGAACGATACCATATGATACGATTCAATGACTTGAAATCGAAATAGCAAAGTTATTTTTTTGCCAAAAAGAGAAGAAAAGCTCGAACGCTGACTGAAAACTTCTCAATGTCCTGATGCTTCTCAGCCATGATCCACCATAATCTCAAGTGATGCAGCTTACACAAGACACATGACCAGGCCTTCTGAAAATAAAGTGGGGAAACATTAACAACTATTTACCATTCTAAGTAGTAAAATGCTTTCAGATAACGTTTGAAGTGCTAAGTACAAGGCACTAATTCTTAGTATCGATCACATGATTTTTGCTTTGAAAACGATTTTAGATCGATACAAATCACACAAGAAGGACGATTTGCTGTTTATCTAAAGATGCAGTTGTATCATAGAAATATAAATTGATGCATCGATAAAACATTACTAGGGAAACCTCTCCAGCCCCAAAACATTTGAATTTAACTGGTATTTTAACACATGCATTTCTCCTTTAATAAATATTGCATCTCCCGGAGAATCAAAAATTAGAGTAGGCCCTATTGCAAATTGGGTTAATTGTGCAGCCTTAATTTTCTTGTAAACAAATCAAATAAAAAACAAAAAACAAAATCAGTAATAGATTAACCTGACAAACAACTGTTATCTGTTTAGCCAAAGCCTGATTAACCTTTTCAATTCACTCCTCTGTGCTGTAAAGCTCGATTAAACACCAATGAGCCCTCTGTTACACCAGGTAACATGTTATTTCACTACGATGAACATGGGAACTGTAGTTTATTTTGAGTTGATCCCACAGAATGCATGTTTACAACTGTTTGAGTAACATTTACAGAAAAATACAGCTTCTAGCAGGAGGAAATTCCTGAGGCTTTTTTTAAACTAAACTATATATCTGTCACTTTGAAAGATTTACGTCTTCAGTGGGAACCACCGGGCTGTGAGCTGAGTGTAACGCAGTTCAAAGACGGGCTAACACATGGTTGATTTTGGTCTTTTTATGGGTTTTTGTTGGCAATAACAAAAATACAGACTATGACTAACTTTGTCCATTAAGCAATGTGAGGAGACATGATGTCACCAAAATATTTTTTTGCTTTTCAAACAGCTGAAATGTTGATGTGCAAAAGGAAGCTCAAGTCCCCAGAGGAAAGATTGCAATATGAAAATTCACTGCGCTGTATACGGAAAGCTTCAGTGGAGTCTCTGTCAAACTGGTTTTACATGTAGCTTTGGATGCTGCAGTTCATACGATTTTTAAAAGCTATATTCTACTTCCTACCAAAGTCTCTAAAAGTTTAGCATCTTGTTATTTCATGCTTCAGAGCTGGACTCAGTTTTAATTTCTATAAGCTAATCACAAATATTTCTTTATATTATTTTGATTTCAGACTGTGCAAGTATCTTTTAACATGAATCTTTCTGTTCTGTCTTTAAAATTAAAATCTTGAAGGGCACCCCGGTAGCTCAGTTGGCAGAGCAGGCACCCGTGTATGTCATTCCCCGTCTCTCATCCCCATTTTCTGTTCAATTCTTTCACTGCCCTATCAATAAAGGTCCAAAAAAAGCGGCAAAAATATCTTTAAAATTTTTCTTATTATTATTATTTTTTTTAAACTCTTGTACATTTTTTTTTAATGTGACATAGTAATGGTGCGTTCCATTTGAACTCAGATGGCAGATTTTCTGAGTTCGCAGACAGATAGGTCATAAGAAATGCCCCTAAAGTCGAAACTCCCACTCAGAAACTTGGAGGAACTTCAGTAAGCCCGAGATCAAAATCCAACATGGCAGCTCCGTGCATTAACAATGAGAAAGGTGCACATTACACTGTCTTGTTTTTGTGTCGTTAAATCAACAAACTTCTATCTGTGGACATGTTGTTTTGTTGCTTTTGCACGCAAAAACTATCACATAGTGTGTTGTTATTGGCTGGTAGCAAACAGTGCTAACAACGGCAATAGCTAATAATGGCTGCTCATAACTGGAACGGGGTCGACTCTGATTTGACGTCACTCCCACGTCCCAATTCCGACTTCCAAGGTAAATGGGACGCAGCATAAGTATGTAAATAACGTCTCACAGTTTTACAAAAGGTTGACAAATGTGTAGAATTTCTCAGTCTTCCATGTTTGCCACTTTAGAAAACTTAGTGAAAGTTGCACTTTTAAGGAAGTCATAAATCAAATTTTAATTACATATTACTGCATCTGTAATTACAGTCTTTTAATTCAGTGTCATTTTTAAACTGTGTTGGTCACTCTCATTTAAATATATCTGTTACAGAGAGCAAATGTTTAGAGGAGCCAGAAAAAAAAGAGCAAAGGTAGTTTAGGTGAAATACACAGAGCCTGGTTTACTAAACAAACAAACACACGCACGCACACACAAACATTAGAGCCTTCTTCTCTTCTTGGTAAGTTGAAGTCTCAGAGTGAAGCCACTTCCTCTCAGACTGAGCGCTTCCCTCTGTTCTCAGAACATCGCTTACGCATCCTCACTCAAGTTTCAATTCAGTGTGTTTGACTTGTTCAGTGCTCAGTTTTGACCAGTCTGACCAATGTGTTTCAATCGATTTTTAGATTATTCATTAAATTACATTCTTGCATAAAAAGTTTGACTTTAAAACTAAAAATAAAAGCATTCGAGGAGAATTACAAACTTTTCAAAAAGTCACTGCTTCTGTATGACGAAGCACCTTGAAGAAAACAAATGGACGACATGCAGGAGTGATCTCGTTTTTCCAAACCCAAACTTCTGTTGGAAACTGCCAGAAGGCTGATGCCAACTGCTCAGGGACAACAACAACAACAAAACAAAGAAAATGAACCATCAAAAAGAGAGAAGAGGCTCAGTGAGATGGAGCAATGGCATTCGTAAGAAAAGGGTCCACTGCACAAAAAAAAAGGGGAAACAAACATTTTGTCCTTTCATCATCTTTCTTAATTCAACATGTATAATCATTTTGTCTTCAACCCATCACAGTAACCTGCTCTCTTTCTTCCCTGCAGCCCATACAGGGCTTCAGCACTCCTATCTCCATTCTCTGTGTTCGTCTCTTGCTTCATGCCAGCGTCACTCCTCCCGGTCAAACCTGTTTGAGTCTTTGGTCCACCCAAAACTGTTTACCTGAAGCAGAGAGGTGTGACACTCAAAAGTGGGGGTAAAGAAAGGAGAGTCGAGCTTTAACGGGACGACGTGGGCTGGGTTGATCTTTGGTTCATTTAAGAGATAAAGCAAATATGAACAGAGCAAATATCAGTGGTATTTAAAGATGCTAATGGAAAAACCTGTCAGAGTTGTGCAACTAATACACATGAACAAGAGCACTACAGAACAATTTGACTAGAAAATTCTACCTGTTAACCTGCAATGCTGCTTTTAACCATTTTGTCAAAAAGGATTAGCAAATTATCATGTAACGTTATTATTTTATTAATATTTTACACAGCACCCTAAATAATCAGAATCAGGGTTGCAAAATATTTCCCTTTCCCTTCTTCTGCCCTTTTATTCCAGCTTACAGCCTCTGCTTCACACACACACACATATGCACACACACATACAAATTAATCCCTCACATCTCCTATATCCCAGCAGAATGCATCTTTGCCTTAAGTAAGAGCTTAGGAGCCCAACAGAACAGACTAATCAGGAAGTTAAAAAATGTTTTGGCAAAGGTCTTTCTTAAAATACAGCTCAAACCTCAAACTGAACAAAGTGAAACCTGACAAAAACACCACGTAAGCTTTGGACGACGAGCCCCACATCATCACACTCGCTGCCTAAAAGTGACAAGATGAAAGAGAGAGAAAACAAACAGCAGTGAATCTCTTCCCTCTGTGACAGTAATCAGCTGCACTCAGTCTGGTCGCCGATGGTATAAAGCTCTCATCGTAATCCCTCTAATCTGGATCGCTGTGACTCTGTCAGTAGGTCACCAGCAGCACAGACCCCGCAGCTGGCCAATGTCAGAAACCTCCTCTCCTCCTTCTTGTTAAATATCTCATAAAAATGTCACTTTTGATACAGTAAAGACATTTTTCTGTAACAAATGACACATTTCTTACAGACTTTGCTCGATATCCAGCTGATGTAACACAGAGTGCAGATTCAGACGCTTGAATATCTATAACCTGAAGATTATCAGTTCACATTAACATTATTACATTATTACTTGTGACTGATGGCACTACACAACTACATTTTATTATTTCATTTATGCTGCTGTTGTGATCCTGTCTAGGCCAGGTCTCACTTGTAAAAGAGGTTTTAATCTCAGTGTTACTTCCTGGTTACATAAAGTCACTTGAAAGTCACTTTTTACTCACCAGGTTCCAACTTTATGATCTTGACAGCAGCAAGCTCCCCAGTTTGAATATTTCGAGCCTGAAAGACAACAAAACAACAGTCAGCAAGGACACACATATCACAATATGGTAACTGCTACTGTTTCTATCATGGGGCTCCAACTGTTTATGACAAAACTAGTGATTTGGATAATAGACAGATTAATAACAGGCCACTATTTTGGAAATTATCCAAGTAATTTTTCCATAAAATATGACAAACGCATGCCATACATACCTTTCAGCTAAAGACTATTCAATAACATTTTGTCTATCCATCTGTCTATCTATCTGTCTATCCATCTGTCTGTCTGTCTGTCTGTCTACCTATCTATCTATCTACCACAGCTGTTCTGATACCAGTATAGGAAAATGCCACTAAATGTCTGTATTAGCGAGTACGCCATTCTGTGCATCGATCAGATATCACATAAGTTATAAGTCACGAAATGGCACCCAGCTACTTTCCATTAGCTCAGTTAGCTCTGACTGACGTTACATGCCTAAAATGAAATTTTCTTTGCTGCTCTAAAACAGTGCACAGGAAGTTGTGCCACACTGCCACTGTCAGCTTCTATTTTGAAGAGTGGCGAAGAAAAATGCAAAGAGCCAACAGAGCGAGCAAAAAGTCTCTGTTTGGATTGCTTTACACTGACAAGTCAATGAGATGTGTAAGGAGGTGAGTTTTTTTGCACTCGTGTCGAATCGGTGCTCGCCCCATACGCAGATTTAGGTATCGGAATCATTAGCTGTATCGGGAAGGACACGACTGTATCAGCACATGTCTATTACTACGGCTGGGAAATATATCAACTTTTAAAGATATTGATATATTTCCAAATGAGATATAGAATGAGACAACATCGTTTGTATCAACATTCTGTTTACTCTTTCATTATTTGCACAACTGTGTGAGGTTGTTGGGGTTTTTTTTACTTATTTTATTTAAGGAGCATTTTCATTTAATGTATACTAGTAGCATATTTTTGTGTCATTTTTCATGTATATGCTAATACTGTGCAGCTGTGTTACATTTTGGCATTTGACACATGTGGCTTCGTCTTAGAACTGTTTTTGTTATTTCTATACAGAAAAAATACCAAGATGCATATCGTGTATTGCCATTTAACTAAAAAAATACTGAGATATGTTTTTTGTTCCAAATCATCCAGTCCCATCTACTGCCTCCTCGAACATATATATAAAAACATACACATGTATGCCAGATAGATACCTATGTGTGTACATGCACGTGTGATGGGACGTCAGTAGCAGTTTTGGCCTACATAAGCATTAAACCAGTAAAGTCATTGTAGCCTTCGCCTTCAGGAGAACTGGAGTGAAAACATTCGACTGATGGATTCAAATGGCTGCACATCACACAAATCCAACATAATTACAATCTCAACTCCTGCCAAACAAATCAGTTAGGCTACCTCGACTGTTATCACACTAGAGCAACTAAAAATCAAACCTTGGGTCTGTTTAAACAAGCATTATTAGGTCAACCAGCAGTGTTATTACTCAGCAGGGAGAAGAACTAAAGAACCTTTAAATAATCCTGCTGCAGATGACTTATGATTTAATTAATGTCTGAGTTACATAATCCTGTTCATGTTGGAAATTCTTTTCATTACTTCTACATATTTGTGCAGTCTCATTTTCACAGTGTGAAACTTATCATGCCAACAGCTACATTTAAATGACCAGTAGACTTGAAAGCATATCCATTCATCACTTGTTAAATTTCCATCTTAAAGTAGGCTGCACTGACTTCCAAATCCAGGTCAAGACGGGATGCTCCCTAATCCGTGGGAGTGAAGTGATGGGACGAGCAGCTAAATCAACCGTAAACCATAAAACCCTCTCACACGGCCACCTTACAGCGCAGAGAATGTGCCGCTGATTCACACACACAAAGAGTTTTAACCGCATAAAATTTCAACTTGTTCTGCAGCTGATACCCCACATGCATACCCACAAACGAACAAAGAAAACCTATCACACCAAAACATTTTTTATTTGAAAAAATATGAGTAGAGAATATAAGAGTAATGACTAAATGTTTGCTTACAACTTGTCTCTATTTTTATATTTCCTGGAGTAGCTAAAGCCAACCTGAGAACTAAACACAGAAAGGGGAAATTCAGAAACATGTGATGCAGCAAACTGCCGGGCTTTTCCAACCTAAAACAAAGTTTCACTGAAGAAAGGAGCAGAGTGGCACGTAAGAGACTCCTGAAGAGACGAGGTCTGACAAAAGATCAATCACCAGGTCGAGCTGAGGGAAAAACAGGTGTGTACAAAGATCTGAGGTTCAGTTTCCTGTAGTGAGAATGCGGACACTGACTTTACAAGAAGAAAGAGAATATGTCCTTACAACTTACTTTTAACCATAAGGAAATTCTTTCACACAGTAATGAAACCTTTAAGATGTTTTGGATCCCTTAGTTCCCTCTAGGACACAAACACTGAGAGAGGCAGAACTAGTTTCAGTACCTACACCGACATTGCTGACCTTTAACAGGTACTATTTGCAGCATTTCATCTGCTAATGCAAAGTATAAAAACTCTCCTATTATTAGTTTTCTGGTACAAATAATTAGAGTATGATTCAAGCACAAAATGAGTAGTAAACCCTCAAACGGATTGAAGACAAACAAATTCCCAGCACAGAAAGGGATATTATAAAAACAAACTACCCTGAGAGCCAAAGTTATGACATTATAATGAAGATGAATTAATCATTATCACCAGTAATAACAAAGAGAAAGAATGCGCTACTCAGATTCATTTAATCAAACGTAATAAATCATCCAACAGAAGGAATGCTGTGCCCATTCAAATTCAACCGAGCACAGCAGGACTTTTCCCAATTTGAGGTGTTTCTGCTGTCAGTGCGGCCCTGAACACACCCATAGCGAAACACATGTTTAGACAGGGGCCCGATCATATTTCAACCCGCTGCAGCTCTGCAGCCTGCGAGCTGTGGGAGAATACCAGGCGCAGCATTCCACCGGTGGCCTGGCTCGGGGAGGGGGCTGGCCACAGAGGCTTTGTATGGAGAGAGGGACCATGACGGGCCGGCTGAACTATCACACTCTGGATCAGATGGATCGTCTGTTTAGCTGTGGCAGATGGATAAACAAGAAAACTCTCCACCAAAACACACCTCACTAACAGCCAATAGGCTCAGAGCTGCAACGGTTAATCAAATAATCGATTGTTAGAAAACTAATCAACTATTTTGATAACTGATCATTCATTTTAGTCCTTTTTTTTTTAAGTAAAAAGAATTGCTAGTTTAGCCTATTAAATGTGAGGATTTGCTGCTTTTCTATGTCATTTATGATAATAAATGAGAAGTCTTTGTGTTTTGAGCTGTTGTTTGGACAAAAAAAGCAATATGAAGTCGTCGCATTAGGCTTTTGGAAACTGAGATGAGCCTTTCTAACACTTTACTGACAATTCATGGAATAAACGATTAATTGTGAAAATAACAGTCAGATCAGTCGATACCGAAAATAATCGTTAGTTGCAGCCCTACCACAGATGTGATCTGGTTTTGCTTCCAGTGTTTCATTTTTCTAACATCACATTAAAATATAAGAAGTGAGATTCATGCCAATGAAGAATCGATATTTGAACAGCTATTCAGAAACGTTTTCAATCGTTTCTACACAGTGGTTTGTCATTTTTCAGCTGCCATGAGAGAAAAGTGTGTTCTTCCATTTAAAAGAAAGCCTGTATCTCTGACACAGTTCTGTGTCTGGAAGTTCAGTACATTTATTTGACTCTTGAACTATTGAAAATATGTAAATGTTCCTGCCTGTGAGAGAAAAAAAATTTGCAAGGCTGAAGAAGCTCTAACAGTAGCAGATACACAGACTTCTTGAATGGTTCCTACTTTTTTTCTCGCTCGCTACATAGATATCAAAATGTTGTAGCTCATGGTTGAGCAATATGCCTGTATGATAATGGTGGAACTGCCTGCACCATATGTCATCAATACTGAGAGTAATTTGTAAATCTACTGATTATTGAAGTCCAAATATAAGTAACTCAATTAAACAAGTGACACTGAGCCAATACACACTTTGGAGATTAACTATTGGTACTTTGCATGCTGTTTTACAGTTGCTTTAGAGGATGGGTAGCATCGTTTCTAGCGAGAAAAGAAAAAGTAATGTGTATAAAATGGACAAGCAGGCACAAGTGCTCAATGCTCACTCAGCGTGAACAGCCAAACAAGTTCAGTTAATTATTTCAGTGATATAACGCAGCCTGCACAAGCACGAAAAGACAAACATGAAAGCAAAATTAAAAATAAATAGTATTGCTGCAGCTACTGCCTTTATTATCGGCTAATTTTCAGACTATATTTTTGATTAATTGTCTAATTACATATGCCATAAAAAGTATGAAACTACGGAAAAGAGTTTCCAGCTGCAGAAAGGGGCATTTTCAAATCGAATGTTTTGCCAGACCAACAATCCAAATACAGAGTTATTTCACGCACTATGATTAAATACCAGAAAAGGAAGCAAAGTCTCACATTTTGGATGAGCAAATGTTTACCATTTGACTGCATCAGTTAATCCATTTAAAATGAAAATACCAGAAAATAAATCTTGTCTTAATGTTCATCATTCATCTGTGACCAAACTTATTTCATGTGACAGTATTCCCACCCTTAACTCATCATGTAATGTGGTATCAAGTGCATTTTTTTCCTAGTAAGTGCTACATAAGACTGAAGCATTGGATGCAGAACGTAAATCTCACTTATATAGCTACTGTCAAATGTGCTCACCACATGATAAAGACTTGCACATCTAAAAACACTCTGTCTTCAGTCAGGATGATGATTTTATCAGTCATGTGATGGTCAAGCCATGATTATGTGCAGCTCTGGTGACAGGCTGTGGGAACCAGTAACTCCACTGTTACCTTGTACACGTCTCCATATGTGCCACTTCCCACTCTCTGAATGAGCTCAAAGTCATGCTGGGGATTCCTCCTCTGGATTTCACCGCTTGGCCGGGGAAAAATATCCATGGTAGCTTCAATTAAACGATCCTTGACATTTAGTTGGCTAGATCCAATTTGGTTGCGGTGGTTTGATGAAGCGAAGGTCCTGATTATGAGTTACTCACTGCTGCTCAGACGGTCCCTCTCTGCGCTCCATGTCCTGATAAACAGACATCAGGAAAGTTTGAGACCAAAGTGTCAAGACAACCTCTAAGAAACGTTGACTGAATGAGCACAATTGTAGTGCGGGTTAAATTTGTGTGCGTCGACGGCAACAAAACAGATGAGGACATTGATAACCTGGCACATACCGTGACGTCTGTCACACATCAACCTCACCTTGGCATTTCTCTTTAACTTCCTCTCAAAATTAGTTAGAGCACAAACTGAGGCATGCAACAAAGCAGCTACCATTAAAACTACATGTTATGGTGCATAAAGTTGGTTTGGATACTACTCAGCCCAGCAAATAGCCAGAGCCAGGTCTACATTATGTGTATAATGAGTTAGGGGCTTTTAGCAAGTCAGCTAGCAGCTAATGCTAGCTAGCGAACGTTAACTTAGCTTCGCTGTTGGCTCTAACTTCAACTGTGCTTACCTTTCACGATGCAAAGCCCATGGATTATTCCGTCTTGCATTTTAAATCCTTTAGAGACCTTTAACTGTACTGTGGCGTCGAATAATCGCACAAAAAAGAAAACCGTCCCCTTTGTTAACGATGAAACACTGTTAAACTTCAGTTGGCTGGTG
Organism: Naso vlamingii; assembly: GCA_029822935.1. Lineage (NCBI taxonomy): Eukaryota > Metazoa > Chordata > Actinopteri > Acanthuriformes > Acanthuridae > Naso > Naso vlamingii. Next base: position 8,263,857 of record JAPQLA010000007.1, on the reverse strand, counting down.
CTGTTCACTCCGTCTCCTTCAGTGCAACGGCAGCACAGGCGTTACAGCCGAGACCACGAATTCCAGCATGAAGTTTAGCCGTTGACATGTCATTTCCCCCGTTGACAGTTTTAAAGAAGCCTCAGACTCGTGTGTCAAATATCATCGGTAAACTACACGAATAACGTCAAGTTTTACTCCCCAGTTCACTTAAAAAATGTCCCGAAAAAAAAGCAACAGTCTGTTGTTAATCTCCCCGGAGTCGCAGTTGCAGGATCCTGGTGCTGCCTTCAGGAGCTCCTCGGAACATTCCACTCCCCGAACAGAATAATCAATACAATGCAATGATCTGGTCTGCATAAATGGGTGTTACTTGTGTGAGTTTTGTGCTTCGAGTATCAGGAAAACTCTGACACGGTGACAAAGCGTATTTTACTGCTGTGACTAAGTGTAAGTACATTAGACTAATGTCCTGGTACTTTACTTAAGTAGGCTAGTTTCTGCTACTTTATATATCTTTACTAAATTTAAAGGAAATACTCCATTTTCTTTTTGTAAAAATGTTTGTTAATTGTTCATTTGCAGATTAATTTACAAAGGATATTATATTTCTTTAAAAATACATTGTAATAGCCTACAGGAAGTTAAACCACCAACACGTATATATAAATAGCCACAGTCACCTCCACCTTGCATTAAAACCCTGCTTAGCCCACATTAAAATACATCGGCCCTGATAGTCCTATTGTAGGCTATAACTTTGACAGAGACTATCCTGCCAGCATAGTGGGAACTTCCT
>JAPQLA010000007.1:8001673-8017289 GCA_029822935.1 Naso vlamingii | reverse complement strand
CACGTATTTGTAAAAACATACACTTAAAACATTTTTGTAGCCACTAGGGTTGCTCAGCATATACTAATTTGTGTGTGTGTGTGTGTGTCTGTTAAATTCCAGGTGTCGAAAGCAGCAGCAGACTTGATGTCGTACTGCGAAGCTCATGCCAAAGAGGATCCTCTGTTATCGCCGGTGCCGGCGTCAGAAAACCCGTTCAGGGAGAAGAAGTTCTTCTGTGCCATCCTGTAAAACCAGGCATGACCCTTCAGCAGTCTGCTCAGTGTGGGACTTTGAACGCGGACGTTCAAAATACGTAGAAATCTTCTAGTAGGAGGGCAAGGCAATTTTTGCCCCCTTTGATGAGCGGCATCTAAAGAGTGCGAAAATTTAAACCCACAGAGTTTACATGTAACCGTTTAAAGGGTTGTGATTGCTGTTTTGAGGGGATGTTGCAGCATGTTGAAGGGGTCTGTGCTTTTAGATGACACAAAAGGAAAGATGATGATGATGATGATACTGATGATGATGAAGATGATATCCCAGAGACGTGATGGACAACTGGTCAACCCACCAAGTCTTCAGGTTGTGATGTGTACAAAACTGACAAAAAAAAAAGAGATAAAATGAGAATAAAAATATTTTGTGGTTCTTTCGGGACTTCCAGATGTTCTGTAACTTGGTTTGTGGTCGGGTCGAGCATTGTAGGACAGCAATCAAACATATGCCTACCACTAGACACCACCTAATTATCGGAATGTTTTTTAAGTTGTTTATTTTCTGTTTATTTCAACTTCACCTTTCACCTAGATATCTTTCTATAACTGTACGTGATTACTGAAACAGCTCTGTCAACTTTTCTTTCTTACACCGGGTTAGTGAAAGCTTTTTTAACGGGATGTTTGAAACATTCGACTCTGTGACTCTCTTTACAAATAACCTGTCTGAAAATCAATCTCTGTGTATCGACATCTGGCAAATGTGATGCAGTTTGTCTCCTTCAGATACAAACCCTCTTTCTACTATTTGTATAAAATGACTAGCAAGTAAACTGTGCTGTGCTGTGAGTTCTCAATGTTTGTGTTTGTATCATTAACTATTGCATGAAATGAACAAACAGTCTTCTCTATTTCCTTTCATGTAGAGCTTGTATGAACCGGGGCGGCCTCCATCTGGACGTCCCAAAACACATTAAAACAAGAATGATTCAATGTGGACTCAACAAGGACATCTCTAACATATAAATAATACTGGTGACAATTTTAAGCATTGCACTGTGGGTCTGAAAAATAACTTTCTAATTTAACTTATGAGACAATTAACTGCAGGTGGCATCAGATTGTTGGACTTATTTTATTAAGATATTTCAGATATATTTCTATTTATTCAAATGCATGCAAACGTAAAACAAATCAACCACTAAAAGTCACTTTCACATAAATATTCTGTAAGTGCATGTTCCAACTTTTAATTGCAGCTGTTTTATAGCTACTTCAGGAAAACATATGGTGGCAATCTTACCCATAAAATAACACACAGCATTGTTGAAAATTTCCCTAAAATTAAAATAAAGTACTCTGGTTTTGTTAAGTTCTTGATTGCACAAAATAAGCCTGTAAAAATGGACCCAGCAAAGAGTTTCGGACAGATTGAGAGTTAAAATGTTGCTTCAGGAGCACTTCACTTTTTTTTCCTCTCTCTGGAATGATCATTTCATTTAAAGCTAAACCATGCCCTCTACAGGTATGTTAGTGAATTTTCATAGATGATATATTTTTGAATCTAACTTTATTGATCATATTAGACAGCTGTAAAATTTGCAAAGGGCCTTTCCAGTAAGATATTAGTATCATAGAGCATATCCTAGGATAAAATTAGATCACTAAAAGCAAAATTGGTGTATAAGTTTATTGACTGTTATCCAAATTCTAGCCAGCAATGACCATGAACATAATAATACATAAGGGTGATAAAAATTACTGAGCAAAAATACACCATTTATCCTATATGTTGTTTACTATAAAGGAAAGTTTATTGTCACAAGTGGAAAACGAACCTTCGCCTGCAGGACAAACTTTGACCTGCAGGCTTTAAATAGGCCTGAGGGCAAACTTTCCCAGCACCACTGAACGTGTTGCCACATTGAGTTGATGTTTTCTAATCCAATAGTTCAAAATTCACCAAAATATATTTACACATTGGCAAAAGCACCACTCTCGTGTGAGTTAACCATAGGCCTAATGTTGCATTATTAACAGGGTTAGCAAAGAAGGAGTAAAAATGACATCATATCAAAGCTGTGCTGAGTGAATGGAAGTTTTTCGAATAGGCTAAGTAATTTTTTATTAGTATTTATGTATTTATTTTATTTTTATACATATACTGCAGTTTTAATGTATAGAAAAACCAGCCCATCCCATGTTAAACAAGCCAAAAACACTCTCTACCACCCATTCCTATTTTCCGCCACAGAGTGCAGGCCAAAACCGTGACCGGGCGGAAAAAAGCCCAACCTGGCAACAAAGACTATTGAGCAGCACGCTCGTGTCACTGTAGTGACGTCGTTTGCGTTTTGACGCCCTCCGTGATAATCATCCGGCTGTGCTCGCGCAGACAGCTTCCCCCTGGCGTCCAACTAAACAACCGTCCTTCTTGAAAGACATTTTTATTTCTAATTTCACATCTTAATTTTCTAAATTTGGGGCATGGCGTCAGTTAAACGGGTGACGTAAAGTCCGAAGACTGCGACGAAGTTCTACATCTGCGAGGCTGCACGAGCGCTGTTTGAGCAGCATCGACTCCTCTCTGACCTTTAACGGTGACAGCCAGGTAACGGTAATGTTACACTATTACCTCGTCAGTCTTTGACACTGGTGTGAAATTTTGGCAACAAGCAAGCTAGTCTGACATGAAAACACAGCGACTCTCCGCCGGCATATTACTGCGGTCACGCCATCGACACTCGGGAGAGGGCGGTCTGGGTCCGCTATCTGCTATAAAAAAATCTATTGCGCGTCTGCATCCGATTGTATGGTAAATTCTGTTAGAGCATGCAGGAGGTTTATGCTACATTCACGTCCCCCTTGTAAACTGTGAAATCTGTTAGCTAGCTAACAGTGACGAAGGTTGTGTAAAACGGGAAATCGTGACTGTGGTAAAGTAAGAAAGATATTCAGATATTCGAACTTCCGGGGTCAATAACTCACAAACGAAAAACGAACCGTCCTGCGCGCTGTGAGAATTGCGTTGGTCTGCATGCGCAGCCTGCAGCAAGACCGCGAGCAAAGGGACCGTCTACAAATGGTCATGCCGAAAAGACACTAAATAAATCAATAACTTCACTTCTGTTAAATGTAGTGTCGCCAAAATCGCCTCACACATCTATTTCCTCCTAATTTTTATCGGGAGTAATGTTCAGTAACTTCACTGTGATACCGTGTTTTGCCACCAACATCACCTCACATGTTAGTCACATCCTGTTGCTTATACTGCAACACTTAGTTTGGGAAAAGGTGCTCTTACACAATTTTGGGGAATTTTTATTGGGATTAATATTCAATATCTTCACTGTAATCGCATGTATTGCCACCAAAATTACACCACACAACAGTTACCTCCTGCTGGTTATACTACAGCACTAACTTTGGGAAAAGGTGCTTTTACATAATTTTGGGGAATTTTTATCGGGAGTAATATTCAATAACTTCCCTGAGATACAATGTTTTGCCACCAAAATTACATCACACGTCAGTCACCTCCTGCTGCTTATACTACAGCACATATAAGCAGCAGGAGGTGACTGACGTGTGATGTAATTTTGGTGGCAAAACACGCTATTACAGTGAAGTTATTGAATATTATTCCTAATAAAAATTCCCAGAAATTATGTAAAAGCACTTTTTCCCAAAGTTAGTGCTGTAGTATAACCAGCAAGAGGAAATAGATGTGTGAGGTGATTTTGGTGACACTTCATTTCACAGAAGTGAAATTATTGAATATTTTTTAGTGTGTCTTTTCAGCATGGCCATTTGTAGACGGTCCCTTTGCTCGCGGTCTCGCTGCCTTCTGAAGTACCGAGAGAAGTACCGTTTACTTCCGAACAAGCTTTCTTTTGTGAGTCTTATTGACCCCGGAAGTTCGAATATCTGAATATCTTTCTAACTTTCAGTGAAATACTGTACTTTTTCCTGTCAAATATATTTACATTTTTATTCGTTTTCTTATATCTGTTATATTTATTTTATTGGCAGTTGTTAAGAGACATTCTTCTGTTCAGTGTACTCAGTTGTGATGTGATGAGTATTTGTGCTGCTGTTTAGTGAGTTGTAGTATTCTGTTTCCACCACAGTGAGGCGTAAGTGTACAGGCCAAGAATTCATTTGTTGATTTTTATTGATACCGTCTCTAATATCTATTTATGGGCCTATTGCTGGAAAAAACGAACCCATTTCTTATTCAAACAACTGTTGATTCAAGTTTCTCATCAAAAGCTACATTTTCTTTTTCCTGACGTTATATTTGAACACATCATGATAACTTTTTACTTTTCCCTATAGCCATTTTACTGACAGGACCTTAAACTCATCACAGTTTGATAACTAGCTCTTATCCTGCCGATTTCAACACGGATTTCAACATTGGATTACTATTTTTAATTTACAAACGGACGTGCTGCAAAGTTTGTGCGCTCTTACAGCTGCTGCTTTGAGCGGAAGAGGTGGAAATCTGCAGGAGACGGAGGATAGCGGAGATTATTTTTTTTAAATAAATTTTTTAACTCGAAGAAGGTCGAAGGTAACATTACTGCATTTCTGCTTACGTTGAAGAATAACGTGGAAGACGGAGGTTGTATTTTAAAAAATAAAAAATAAAATAACGTGCGACATTAATTGCATCGCTTCCTCCTTTTGTACATTTAGTTCTTCTGGCAATTAACTCACCGCGAGAATTCTTTGTTTCATTTACTGCCTGTTGGCTCAGTTTTAAGTGTTGTTTAGCAGCTGTATTAGACAGTGGTTTGATTTAAATGCCTGGACTCATTAAATCGTAGAGTCCACTGTACTCGATAGCGGTATTGATAAGCTCAGACGTTATTGATTTTGGGTTTTTGAAAAATGTGGAACAAGGTTTCGAGACCATCCCTACACAACACTAAGGCTGCTACAGACTGCAGGTGGCTCATAGATGTTCTGTATGACAGGAGCTCTCTCTCTGCTGTTTTAGGGAGTTTTTGTCAAACACTCACAAGATTTATTTACAGCTAAATTATTAGAAGATGATCAGTGGGCCAGTCTGATCTCATTCGCGGGCCGGCAGTTGAATAGGCCTGATGTACTGTGTTATATTAGAGCAAGTTAAAATGAAAATATGTTCTTAGCAAGGTCACCAACTTCTTGTTTATTCAGTCTGTCCTTTGTTACTTCTGTGATCATTTTCATTTAATCTCACAGCAGCATTTTGTAATAAGTAGCTTACATGCTGTTACGTTCTCCATAGTCACACTGTGCCATATAGGCACAAATTTAAAAGATACATTAAAAACTGAATTACTCTCAGCAAAGTCAGCAAGCTCTTGTTCAGCCTTTTCCCAATTCTTTCAACTTATTTCCATGCAGCATTTATGTAAAATTGAATCAAAAGTCAAACCTATTATGTACACAGTGCTGTAAATGTGTAATTTTAAGATCACACAGAAAATCACAATCATAGAGTTAAAGGTCAGTGGTCAACTTGATTGTGTACTCGGAAATGACGAAGCTGGATAGTTGGAGCACCGTGGACAAAATGGGAGTGGATGTATGAACGTGTTTTTTTCTGCTTTTTTAAATAGATTCACACAGGCTTAGTAACCTGACAGCAAATGCACATTCTGTTATCTGTATTTGATCATTAGAAAGCTACGGCGCAATGTTCAGCATTTCACAGAGCTACCTGGGAACAGGTTGAACAAAAAATTTGACTGAGTTTGCTGACAACAGCTGAGTTGTCTTTCTCATAGCGTTCTTAAAATATGCCAGTACAGCACAGTGTGCACATTAGGTATATAATTATCACAGAGTTAACTGAGGACATATTGAAAAATAACTTGATAGAGTTTGCAACAAGACAATTGGAAAGTTTTTATTTCATTTTTATTTATTTGTTTATTTATTTTTAAGGCGTTATAATTCACTGTGTGTAGTAGGTATGTCTTCAGCCTCTCTTTATTAAAACTTGGGTTGTTAAAAAAAGAGAAATACAATATCAAAAGAATAAGGATGTAAATAATAAAGACAAGAAATAAAATAGAAGCTTTTGAGATTTTTCAAGAGGCACGTGAATGCAGCATGATGCTCCTGTGGGCACGTTTTACCGTATAAAGCGATGTAGGCACGCAGATGATTTTATAGTGTTGAAAGCTCAACTGCAGTGGCAGATTCAGGTTTACTAACTGCTCCTGGGAACCGAGACAAGCGCCGTAGTGCTTATCCACTTGTCTTTGTGAACCGAAAACTGACTTGAATAATGTTAACATCTCCAAACTGCAGCTCTGATCATTAATTCAGGCAAATCTATCATGTGGTTCGATCCCTGCGAGGTGGGGGATGGAGCTCCTTTACTCATCTTTTCTCTGGGATACTTTAAGAATATTGACAACTTATTTAACAAGAGTTTGCTGCTTTTCCTTGTCATGTCAGATAGTAAAACGATGAGTCTTTGGTTTGTGGACCGTTCATTACACAAAAAGTAGTTGGAAAATGTTGTTTCACCGCTGGGAAATTAAGAGCATTTATTTGAAATTTTTTATCATTCTTTTTTTAACAGTTCTACACTAAATGGCAGGGTTGTCACTGCTCCATATTGTGTAAAGCACATAGTGTTGTATGCAAATAAACCGGCTCAGTTTAAATCCTCTCCTCTTCCCAGTTTGACCAGCATGGCGTCCATGGCTCCAGGCAATTTCTCATGGGTAGTACCAGGCAAACTGGCCGGACTGGCACTGCCCAGGATGACCTCTGATTACCAGTACCTGCTGGACAATGGGATCAAACACCTGGTCTGCCTGTGTGAGAGAAAACCACCTTACTATGACTCCTGTCCAGAGCTGCAGCTGCACCACATCAAGATCGCTGACTTCACTCCTCCTTCACCACATCAGATCGAGAGATTCCTCTCTATTGTGGAAGAGGCCAACGCTGAGGGGGAGGTAATAGCTCGGATACTTGATAGACTAGTTCAAACAAAGATGGTTCAGAACACCCCGGGGCTGATTTAGATGTTTTCTGAGGCAAAAAAAGAAAAGAAAAAATGGCCTTTCATGAGCTCACAGCTCCTCCAAAGTGCATGAAACAAAACTTGGGTCTTTGCTTTTTGGTATCCGATTGTCCTCTTCCAGTAGTCAGACAAGGTAAGTATTCTTAACCCGCGTTTCCACTGAGCGGTACTGATCAGTTTGGTACAGTATGGTGCACAATTATTTGTGTTTCCACTGCCAAAAGGGTAAGAAATAAACCGTACAGTACTGAACCTGTTTTGGTCTCCCTTATGTTGGGGTACCAAGCCAGTGGAGCTACGCACACTGCCGTCCACTGACTGCAAACAGGCAAAAAGCTGTTAGTGTTGCCATAGAACTGTAAATATTTTAGTTTAGTAAGATTTATTTGTTTTTTTTAGGCGAGAATGTTGCCATGTAGATTTCAAATCTCTAGTGAGTTTATTTCAAATAACACTTGTTTGCTAATTTGTCACCAAGTTTTCGAACTTGCGTGACTGTACCGAACCAAACTGACCTGTGCCGCTCAGTGGAAAGAAGGCTTTAGTTTTGTTCGGTGGTTCTTGAAAAAGGTTGCAGCTAATGATAATTACACTTTCAGTTTCTCTTTGTTCTATAAAATGTCAGAATAGTGAAAAATACTTCCGAGGTGATGCCTGCTTGTTTTAATGGTCTAAAACCTAAATATATTTCATTTAACAACACATAAGACAAGAATCTTGTTTGAGACGAGGGAACAACTGCATGTTTAGCACAACATTCAAGCAATTCCTGTTTCCTGACTGTAACTAATGTAGGGTGTGCGTGCTGAATCACGACTAATCGAAGAAAATAAATATGGTCTTGCTTCAGGGTGTGGGAGTTCACTGCATGCACGGTCACGGAAGAACAGGCACCATGCTGGCCTGCTACCTGGTGAAAACAAAGAAGATATCAGGAATCGACGCCATCCACGAGATCCGCAGGCTACGAAAAGGCTCCATCGAAACTCACGAGCAAGAGAAAGCTGTGGTGCAGTTTTATCAGCGCACAAAGTAGCAGGAAAATGTTTACAGTCTAAAAGCTTAAAAAAGTGGGAGAAGTGCCTTGATTATATTGTGCCAAATGAACTTTATTGTACAAGAATAATGTGTATACTGCTGACAAAGAGAAGTAATACTAAAACTAGTATTGATACCTCACTAAGACCTCATTTTCTACTGTAAATACACAAACACACATTAGCTTTTAACATGGTTCTGTTTACTGTCACACTTCATAACTGCCCCGTACACAGCTGCGTGGCTCGTAGCTCCTCCCAGCTAGCATTAGCTGTTGCTTTTGCGCAGACATCCAAGGTACTGATGACTCACTCTTTAATAATTCCGCTGTGGACAAAGTACACACAAACATCAAGCTGGTTTTTCTTGTCTTTTGTTCTGTCAACCAACATAGAAAAGAAACAAGTGTCAGACAGCCTGTTCAAAAGATCACCCTGTTTTTATGGTTTTTTGTGTTTGTTAGTTTTGTCAGTTAGCCAATGGAGTCAAACAAGTTGAAGGCTGAAATCAGCCTGCATGGTCAGGCTGTAGTTCTGTTAAACTACAATAAATATATTTTGTGCAAACTTTGCCTTTTGATTTGCTGTGTTTTGAACACGTCTTGGGTGCCCTCCAGAGATCAGCATGATAATCAGTGCTAGCCTGGGCCCAGACACGAGACTCCGCCCACTCCGCTGAGTCAATTTGATTCTCTTAATCTGGCATTGCCTTCACTTTGTGCAATTCTCAGAGACGGGTGGTTACATTTTTCCTAACCCTTCCATATTGGGTTGTTGCCTTGCCAAGCTTAATCTGTGCCAACGGCCCTTATGTTGCCAGGGGGCGTTTCGCCGCTGTGGAGCGAGTGTGGAAAGAAGTTTGGCTAAGTGAGACAGCCGAAATCCAAACATGTCTCCACAAGCCGTAAAATAATCACATGGATGTTGTAATATTGTGTTATGATTGAGATTCTGACCCACCATGCATCATAGAAAGAGACAAACGTTTTTCACTTGAAGTCGCATCACATTATCGCCGTGAGTAGACAGTGAGACCTGCTGCAGTACTTGCTGCCTCTTGCTGCCGACAATAGTTCGGGACAGATGCTGTCTGCAAAGGGTGAAGCTGCATGAATCATCACATGGCTTCTTTTCCACGTATAGGCTAAAGAACTCATCAATGACACCACTGGTCCTGTAACATGGCCCTGTTGGTTGAAATGTCGGATATTTCTCGACAGACAGCTTAGTCTTGCCCATAGTTCTCCACCTCGGCGCTCACTTGACAACCATCTTTTCCACCGCAGAAATCACAGTTTCAAAGTACAATGCCAGACCAAGAGAAACAAAGTCTTGCCTCAGGCTAATTCAAATCATATTTTTAGTTTCTGCAAAATTGAAACAAAAGACTGATGATAATCAGGCTTCCACTGTCTGTCCACGGTGCTAAAAATGGCCAGAACTAAATGCAAACATCAGGCAAATTTCATATCTTTCAACTGCCATCCACTCAGAGTACATTTATGACATCATGTTACATTTTTATATCTTGGTTTTTGCTGAAACAGCCATTGTTTGTGGTTTCGCTAGTACATCATTACTTCTGTTTGCTGTACACTGATGATACAAAAATATTCATACAGGGGTTTGTTACCGCTGTACGTTTTCCTCGTTTGTCGTTTCTAACTCTGCAGGTGTGCTACATCTGATAGCTGATGGTGATGTGCATTCCTGCTGCTATACCGCCCTCACAGAATCAGAAGGGAGAGGGACTTCCAACATGAGGACCGGTTTTTCTAGTCACCTCTCAGTCGCATATTTTTTATCCTTTGTTGACATTGATTAACTCTTGGTTCTTATTGCTTATTGAAGCTGTTCTATAGTGTTGTTTTGAGTCACAGGTGAACTTGCTACCCCCTGTCTCAGATGTGGTGTGACAGTTCTGTTTGCACGTCTGACATTTCTTTATGCAGTGGAAGGCAGGGAGAAGAGACGCTGACGTTCCCTGAATGTGAGTTTTTCAGGAGCCACTCCTCGTTTGATCTTCGCCTCCTGGCGTCTGTGAATAAACGACATTAGCAGAAACACTTGATTTTTTGGGGGGAAAATTAAAAGCAATGTGTCATTACTTTTGATGAATTAGAATAAGAAAAATCAGCCTCTTTTTTGTTTGTTTGTTTAAACTCACTGTTCTGAAACAATGGTATTCATGCTTTGACCCGGTCCACTTGCTTGTTGATCTGCCAAAAACAAAAATATTGAAATGTACAATAACATAAGTGTTTGCAGAGCAAAGACCATTCTAATTCATGAAATAAACAGCAGATTTATGGTTTTTCTTAAAGTGTTTTACAGTTACCTGTCTTTGCCTTGTCTTCCTTTTGGGAGGGATGAGTTCCTTCCTCCTTTTCGGACTCTTTTAACTCAGTGTTGACATTCCCGGCCGAGCTTCTCCTGTTCTAAAGACAGTGAAATGATAATAATATACATTGTTAAGGCATTTAAGTATTTACATTCCTTGTAGTGAACATAACAGTAGTAGTTAAAAAGTTATTTAAAATTAACATTCTTAGACATCATGTTGACTTATTGATTTAACTTATTGATGTATTTTAAGTATTTTTGTGCATTTTCATTATTTCCTGACCTTACAGACTGTTTCAGGGATGATCAGAAACATTAAAAAAAATTACTCTTAACCCACTGCAATCGGTAAGAATTTATCAAGATGTAGCTAACACTTTAAATGTGAATTGAAGGTAAGTTCATAACCTCCTCATTATATAACAACTAGAATATAAACTGTATTTGTATTTAGTATTTGCCAGAAATGCTAAAGGAGAAATCAAGTTGTGTGATTTCAGTGTTATTTATCAAAAATGTGTGATCATGTACCTTGTTTTGCTCACTTTCTTTAGTTATCTCCTACATATCCCAGAATGCCCTTTGGCAAAATAATAATCAGGGTTCCTTTTCTTTAACTGACTCCTGTTGCGCCTCACCTGCTGTGCTCTCCTCTCCAGCTGCTGTATCGTCAGCATCATGTCCAGATCCTCATCTTCCTCTTCATCCTCATCCTCTCCTCTCTGCTGAATCTCCCGCAGCCTCTTCTGAAACTGCCACTCCAGGCTGAGCTTCCGCAGCCGCTCGCTCTCCTCCACTGTGCGCTTCGCTTTCGCCTGGAGCTCCTGCACCTCCTTCTCCAGGAGCTCCACCACACGGAGCTGCTTCTGCTCCTCCAGCTTCTCCTGGGCTTCCCTCCTCCACGGATCACACAGCTCCTGAGGGTCTTTTTGTTTTGAGGGACCTGAGCCCTGCTTGTGCTGAGTTGGAGGTTCTTGGAAGGAGACATGTTTGGTTGGGGTGATGCTCACTTGGGGTTTTGCAGCTTGATCTCTCTGCTGCTGTGACTGAATTGAGGACTGAGGTAGCTTCTTGGTTGCAGGAACGGGACACGCATAAATATGATTCAGTTGGTTTTGAGGACTCTGTTTATTTACGTTGGCTTTCAGGGTTTGGCTCGTTTTGACTGCCAGAGAAGATGAACTCTGGAAGGTGGTGAGTGGAGGATTTGTCCTCATGGTCACTGCTCTGGTTACAGGGATGTCTATGCGTATGGGCTGCGTCGACGGTGTTGGCGTTGGATGCTGGGAAAAAGGAGTTCTCCAGACACCCACACCACTTGTTCGACTGACCTGCTGTTGCTTTGTAGGAGAACAATTATGTGAGAGGATGTCATGAGTGGAAACACTTTGTCGCATTGGGAAAGATGAATAGTGGCTCATGGTTTGTTTCGCCTGCTGGTCCTTCTGCCTGTTGTCCAGCAGGGGGCCTCCAGTGTCCACGCACAGGTTCTCCTGTGACAGAGCTTGGCGCTAGCAGAGGAATTGAGTTTTTAAAAGCATTTACTTACAGAGCTTGTATGTATCATTTAATGAACGACAAATTTTCACATCTTTTGCTACAGCCACACCTGCGTCTTTTATTTAAGTTAAATATCAGCACAACAATGTAAGAGTTCAAAGGGACAGAGTGGTGCTGACAATCACAGGTTTTAACTGCAAAATTGCTTAAAGTATTTAAAGTAAAAGTAGTGTCTTACTACTGGTAGTGTGATACAATGGTTCCCAACCTAAGGGTCAGGTCCCTTAAAAGGGTCACAATACAAATTTGAGGGATCATCATGTGATTAAAGATGCCAAAACAAAGAAAAAGCAACTTACGGTGACACATCTATGCTTTTTAAATCATTGCCATTTAAGGAACTATTGGATAATTTAAACAGTTATTGAAGTGAAACTACCAGAAAGTTTTTTTTTGTTTGTTTGTTTTGTTTTTTTTTAAAAATACCACCATGAGAGTGGACACTGTTTTTAATGCCCAAAAGGTTGAGGAAAAACTGTATGAGTCTTTGACAATAAACTGTATTTTATTGTTTAACTTAAACATAAACTTTTATCTGAAAAGTAACTTGCAACTGTATCTTTTATATAAAAGAATGTAGTATAAAATACAATATCTTCTCCAGAAATGTAATGCAGTAGAAATACACAATTGTGTGAAGTGAGTTTGAGTAAAAAATATCCTGGTAAAAACTGTCCAGTGCAATACTTGAATAAATGTTACTTTCCTCAACTGTGCAAAGTTGTGCTTTTCCTTTGTTTAGTGATCAGTAAACAGCAAAATGCTAAAATATTTTGGTACCAGAACAGTAAGACACTCTTTAGTATTCAAGAAAACTTACCATTATGCTCCTCTTACTGGAGCTTTGTCCATCTAAAGGCCTTAAAGACACTTTAAATTTTTGCTGTGGTCGACTGGATTCAGACACGTTCTTGTTCTGGGATTTAGGAGTTGGGAGTGTCAAGTATTCCCTGTGAAATGTCTGCATACACATTTAACACAAAAACGTCATTTTGTGACAATAATTTGGTTAAAAACTGTGTAATCTTATTCCTTCAAGTTAGGTAATTACTGTAGCTGACACTGCAGGTTCTTTAAAAGGATGGAACATTTTAGAGAAATCTAAAGAAATTCTCACATCAGCACAAATGTTGGTACTGGAGACAGCAGCCATGTTGTTCTGTCTCACAACAGAGTCAACATGTTCATTTTCATCCTCGTGGTTCAAATCTGCTAAGAGGAGGATAAAGTAAATAGAGTGGAGTTGTTCTTATGACTCAAACATTAAACATAATTCACACTGAGACATTTCTTGTACATGCTGAGCGCTGGTAAGTGATCAAAATAGAAGTGCACTCACCGGTCATGTTTGGGTTGGAGCGATACAGTTGTCTGTTTCTCTGCATTATTTGCTCTTTCTTCCTTCTGCTGCTTCCATGGAGCTGTGCTGAGGGACCTGTGTCCATAACACTGTAAAGCTCCAGCGCTTTTCTGTTTGGATTAGCATTCCTTTCATCACCTTATGAAACAAGAAAAGACAATGATGCCCTGAAGAGCAGGAAGCACAGTGGATTAACCTGTGGTGAGTTTACCTGTAGTCTGCTGAGAGGCTGGTTCACTCAGCAGAGAGCCCAGGCCATGGTAGCTCGCTCCAAACTTTGCCACTTGTAGGGTCACAACAGGGCCTGTTTGCATCATGACAGCTGCTGCCCTAAATCAGTGAAAGATTATTCATGTAATTAACACACTTTACTGCCTTGCTGAACTGTTTGTTAAGCAAACTAAACAGTGACAAGACTGTATAAACTTTATTTAATACTCTCATAAGATTATTAGGGTCTTGATCTAAAAGCAAACACAAAACTTTTTCATGTTGTATGATATGAAAGTAAAGGTTATGACAGTATACCTGTTAGCAATCTGCAGACTTTTTTTTTAAGCAATCTCCAAACTGTTTCATGTTGTGAAAACTTCGATTATCTGAGGAAAAAGTTAAGTATTTGGATATATAAATATTCATGTCCAACTACGCACTGTTGTCTGTAACTGTTTCCATTATCCTTTATGACTTTATCTGTAACTTAATAAAACAAGTGCAAAAATAAGAGGAGTTAAATACAAGCTAGCTGCTCTGTTAAGGTTTATTTTGGCACAGTGTGTGTAGAGCTTAGTGCTAACTTTAGAGCTAACATGCTCATCACGGCCATGCTTTTGTTACTAGGCTAATACCAGAGACGGTTAATAGGAACCGAGATGTCTAAGCGTTGATTTCCTGTATCAGTGTCACATGGGTTTCACCACCCGCCCCTTCAGGAGACAGGAAGTAGTCTTGAGTCTATTAATTCTTACAGGAGAAATGAACATGATCACAGATTCTGACCAATTCTTTCGCCCCATCATCACCAAAGTACATATTGGACTAATTTTTCAGAAGACACTCATCTAAATGGCAAAATTAACTTTGTTCAAGACCAAGACCTGTCAAGACCATGCAACTCAAAATCCATCAGCCTTTTATTAAAAATTCATATGTTGTTAATAGCACGTCCAGGCCAGGCGGAGGGATGGTGGTTCCTCTACTGTCTCTAGGCAAGATGTGACTCCGCCCACCTAGGAGACGGGAAGTGTATATGCTGTTTCACACCACTGGTGCAGCATACAGTGGAGTACCTTGTGTTAAATTGAGTGTCTTTGATAATACCATGTAAACCATTTTAGTTTAGCGTGTTAGCATGCTAACAGTTGCTCACTAGCACTTAGCACATAATACACATGTTGTTGTACAGCTGATTAGTTTTGCAGTTATTTTATCATAACCAGTTCAGACCTGATGGTGGCATGAAATAACCAAAACAATTTTTCCTTCCCACAGATCAGCATCACAGACAACCCTTCAATGACATAGAAAAGCCCAGAAATATTTTTAAAAGGAATCTTAAGGAAGTGCAAAGTTTTTGTCAACTATTACAGAGAAGAGGTAGAAACCTTTCAGACTGTAAACATGAAAAATGGGCATGGGATGTGTACGGCCCAGATCGGGAAGGCTCTGCAGTGGGTGTATAGTCCCAAATGTTCTAAGGATTCATCCTCTGGAGGGCAATAAATGTACCAAACTTCATTGCAATCCATCCAATAGGTGTTGATATATTTGAATCTGGGCCAAAGTGTTGAAACAACTGACCACCAGTCTATCAATGTCGCTCCTAGAGGTGGTGAAACACATTCAGCAGAACAAAAGCCTGCTTTGTTTTTACCTTTCTTGGCTGATTCCAACCAGGCAATGACCATCCACACTCAGCAGCTGATCTCCAGCTGTGAGCCTGCCGTTCTGCACAAGTGACACACGTAAGAGATTTGGTTATTTATTTCAATCGTCCTTTGTATTATTCCATTAAAATTCTACCTAATGTTGCAAATCTCAAGTTCAGCTGCATCAGAAATGTCTTGGATCTCACCATTTCAGC
>JAPQLA010000007.1:7959057-7974873 GCA_029822935.1 Naso vlamingii | reverse complement strand
TTTTTTGTCCTGAAGGAGCTCAGTGAAAAACACTAAATGCTTTTAAAAAACAAAACAAAACTGTGGCTGCTATGTGCATACAGTATTTTCCAGTCAATTGAAGGGATAGCATAGCTAACTGATGTCTCACAGTGAGTGAAATAAAGTAATATGGCGCTTTAGCACCTGATTGCGTCTCTCTTGTCTTTTACAGGCTCACAGCCAGAGCCTGTTTACGTGCATAAAATTAGTGCAGCCTTCACACTGCCTGTGCTTTCACAAGCAGAGCACATGGCACCTGTTCCAGACCCCACGGGCTATTTTAGGAACTTCTTAATATGGGCAAGTTATTTATTTATTTCCAATCCACTCTTATTGATGTCAATGTCAGTGTTTGTGCGAACAAAAGCTGCATTTCCGGTGATGGAAAAAATATCAGTATTACATAAGTGACCCCATCTATATTCAGTATTTTTAAAGGCAGAGAGAGGCAGATACCCAAATGGAAATTCAACTCAAAATAAATGACCGTAGGAAAAGGCATTATTGATCACTGCACTCTCAAAGGAAACACTAGTGCTGGTGCATAATCAGAGAAAAGAGTAAATAGGAATTGTCTTCTTAAAAAAGAAACTCTTCCCATTCTGTTAAGGAGTAACACAGGCAAGTTTCAGTTGATTTAACCCCTTCTCATTTTTAACAAACCTGTTGCAAGAAAGCCGTTAAATACAAAGAAATGTTATTAGTACCTTCAAGAATAAGAAGAGGTTTGGAAACCATCTCAAGCACAGATTTCAAGGTTATTTTTATGTTATTTAAGTGTAAATGTCCCTGAAGAAGCAGGGTAACAAGCAAACAATGTCTTACCAGGACCAAGGGCCAGAGTGGGAAAAGGAAAGAGTGTCGAGGGGCTTGGACAGGCTGCCACCACAGATTCAACAGCTGTGATAAGAGCACCTCAAAATAAACCAGAGGAGCACAGCTCACTCTGAGCAGAGAGAGGGAGGACAGAGGTACTGTCTGTCTCTGTCCGTCCAGGAACCCCACTCACAAAAACAACCCAAGATCCTCCTCTGATTGTAATCTAAGCAGGATTTAAACTCAGATTGTGACACACAGTTGGTGTGTGTAGTACAATTGAAACGCTTTATCAATTTAAGGTCTTTTTGTTGGGATCTTTAGCAGCCATTTTATGTGATGGATCTGCTGCTTTAAACCAATGCAGCACTCATTTTATTTTAGGCTGCAATGTTGTTAACAGCCATATAATTATTCTAACAAATGGGCCTGACAGGCCTAGTCACTGAGCAGGAGAGGAAAAAAAATGAACTGTCTCTCTGATTGGCCAGAATTAGAACAGACCTCCTCCCCGACCCTGAGATAGATAATACGCTTTACGATCACGGCTGTTTCCTCATGATGCAGTATTTACTTACAGTGCAGAGCGGAGCACTGTGCTGCAGATACACAGGTGAGTTCTGAATTTGATGCAACCTGAAAATGGCTGAATATTACCCACAAGGTGAAAACTATTTTTGGATGCATTCATTTATTTTCTTTGCATGTTATGACTGCAGTAATAATTTTTCACCAGAGGATGTCACTGGTAGGAGTCTCTAATTTTTCACTCTAGTGATTTTTTTTTTCCACACACCCCCTCAAGATAAAATGTGAATGATCTCATCTGAAACCCCTTCCTTTTGTGCTCTAATTTAAACAACCGTGACGAGAGTGGAGAGTTACAGACGCCATTTTGAATAAAAACATTCGAAACATGAAATAAGCTGCAACACACATCTTCAGGTTAGAAGTATATTCTTTTAAAACAATTTTGGATTTAATTTGAAAAAGTAGAGCACCAAACAATAAAGTCCCCATAGCATAAAAGAGGCACTCCTTCCTGACTAACCAGTTCTGATGCAAATAGCTAAACAACGAATTGGCTACTGAGGTTTTATCCCTCAAAAAATCTTAGCTGAGAGGTAAAATGATTTGTCCTCTGTGTGTTTTACAGGGAATTTGATAGACATGAGAGGCACAATGCAGTTCAGGAAATATGAATACACAAGAAAAACAAAACACAAACACAATCTGAATACATACTGTATGCCAAAGCAAATAGAAGGCTTCACTCTCCCTTCACATTTTATGAGCATTCTGCACCATTACCACGACAAATAAAATTACATAACCATGAAATCAAAGCTACATACATCTTCAGAGAGGAAAAACAAAAATTAAAGCAGTGCACCTTTATAATTTCTTTATGTAAACATGAGTGAAAAAAGTGTTTTCTGACTTTGAAATCCATTCTCAAACTGGTAACGTAACCACTTGAAGATGTGAAGACACTTTTTTTCAAGATGAGACACACGGTGTTAGTGATTAACACTGTGCTATTTTCGCCCTCATTAAACCTCCATTACATCAACTGCAGACATTTTACCTCTTAAAGAGATATAAACAATCTGCATAAAAAGTTTTCAGAATTCGACACTGCAAAAATAGTTTAAATCATAAAAATACACGTATATATACAGAGAAAAAGTAATGCATTTGGTGAATGATTACTTACATTTTGAGCAGTAATAGTCAACCAACTCACGCTGTTAACATCATAACTTTAGTATTACTTACAGTAAGTGATATTGATTTATCCAGTTACACTTGAAATGCGAAAGAAACACACTAGTGACTGATCATAGCCCCTTGAATTTTTGTGCAACATGTTTCACAAAATGAGAAACGTGGGGGGAAAAAAAAAAACCAAAACACGTCTGGAATGTTTCAAAACCCACATGATAACATAACATGTTTTACTCCCCCATTTTCACCGACCAAGTCAGTTTAACATCAAAGATGAAAGGATGAAAGTGCATCGTCAAAACTCATATAATCCTTATGGTCATCTGTATAAGAGAGGAAAAAATCAAAGCAAAGACATGAGATCAAAAGCAATGCCAGCGTGGCTCACTGCATAACTGCATCACTGCTGCATAAGTACAGATATACCATATAAATAGTAGTCAAATATTTACCAGTATCAATAAGTGCTCACGTTCTAATATATAAATACATCTTACAGTATTCATAATTACATAATAACTTCCTCTATTTTGTGCAATAGCAAATCCCATGCATTTTTACCAAGATAAAAACCACAACATTAAGAAAAAATGCAACAGAAGAAACATTTTTAAGATTGTTTCACATAAATCAAGCTGCATCCGTCTGTCTGCAGAACTGATGGAACAAAAAGAAAAAGCTATCCTTTGAGCGAACTCTTTGACAGTGCCGACATGTCTGAATAAAGTGTACCTTGACATTTTTCCTTATTTAACAACCTTCTGATAACAAATGATGAAAAGCAAAATAAAGGCACAAACCCTTGCTGCTTGATTAGAAGCACCAAACTGCACAAGAAGCGACTACTTAAAATTTGGTCTGTCTGTTTCATATCACGCGTACTTTTCCCCCTATAAATAGTCTTTATTTACTGCACTACTGCGTCACACCTTGATATGATTACATTAAACAACAGTCTATTTTCAAAGAACACATACAGTAAAATACACTGTTTGTATGCATCTAAAGAGTATAAGTTAAGCACATTTGTACAGAATCCATAAATATAATTTATGTGCAATCGTACGCAAACAACTATGTCAAACAAAGGCATATTAGCATAATATCTTTCCATATTGCACCGTCACCCAAAAATTCTCCACTTGGCAAAACATCCTGCTGCTCATCCAGTCATTTCAAAGGGTCTCTGAAGAGAGTAGCACATCAGACAGGGTGAGTTTCTTCTTCACTGTGAAGGTTTGAGCTCCACTCAGATTTAAAAGGAACTGTCTGGAGTATGTGCAAGACCAGAGGAAGTGTTACTATATTGCCTCTAACGGGGTTTAAGATGAGGTTATGTGCCTAAAGGGCTGAGGACAACAAGGTTGCAGGTGTAGCAGGAGCTTTTGTTCTGGATCAAATCAAGGAGGAAGGTGGATTTCAATGAGGGTCCTCTGTGGTAATCTTCAACGAGGCGATGGCTTTCAAGCATGTCTGGACGCTCTCCTCCTGTCTGCTGTCCCTGATGCCAGGTTCAAGTTTTTTCTCCTGAGCAGCCTGATGGGAGGACAGCTGATCCTGGCCTCTGATGTCCTCTCCTCCAGCCTCAAGCCTCTGGACAGATCCCTCCCTGCTGCTCTGGGGGCTTGGCGCAGAGGAGGGGGTGACATCAGTGCTGGAGGAAGGCAGAGAGTGTAACATCTGGAGCCCTCCGACAGGAACGACGGGGAGCAAACTGTGGGCCTGCTGCTGGGAGTGAAGAGGGAGGTGGCTGAGGATGTTCTGGTGATGAGAACTGGCAGCACCAGGCAGACTGGAAGCCAAGCTGCTCCTTTGATCCTAAAACGACATATTGGCAGCATTAGGAGCGGTTTCAATGTTGCCAGGATAATTTCTCATGTAAAAAATATTACAGTTAGCAAAAATAGTGAAATGTGAGAAATACAGCCACAAACTTTAGACAGCACTTAGAGAAAACATATCCCCTCCAAGGCTGCACAATCCATTAAATGCTAAGGTTGTGGTATTCTATATTTTTGTTAGTGTCTGCAAGTCTAATGATAATATCAGAACCAGTAATGAATAATTTTATTAGCGTCCCTACCCTTGCTGTGGTGCTCGCTTGCTTTAAGCTCATGGGTTCCTGCTAAAAATGTAACTACAAACAGGTACGTATATATTAAAAAAAAGACTAAACAGCGTAAAACAGACAGCGTAGTTCAATACTGTATTTGTTTGAGATTATTTTCAGCTGCTGATTAATACACCTTTGGCTCCTTAGTGAGAATTTACAAGTAGCAAGCTGGTGCATGTGGGACTGACTCAAAATAAACTACAATGTGTTTTTATTAATTTTTTTGGACAACAATGGCTCTCTTTGGCACAGAGGTGTAAGCCATATCAGACTTCTGCTGCACAGTCAGTGTTTTGTAGAGGTGCTGGCAGACATTTCCTTTAAATTTGTTATTTTAATGAATAAAATGTTTAGAATGTTTTAATCTTGATTATTATGTGTATCAAAACACACAGTAAGGTAATCAAAGGAAAGCTGAAGTGGTAAAAAAAAATCCTTGAAAAATGCGAAATCCGTACCCAAACTCCAAATAACTTGTTACGTTGCCCTTGACATAACTTCCCACCAAATATAATCCAAATCTGTTTGCAAGTTTCTGAGGTATTTTTCTAACTGACAAACAGTGCTAAAATCCTATTTGAACTGGGTGATAAATACATCATGATACATACCATTTCCATTTCAAAGGCTGCTTGTTGCTGAGCCATTTCCATCTTTGCCTGGTGTCTGGTTTTATCACCTTTATGCTGATGTGAGCCTCTGCGTGGTGAAACTGCCCTCAGCACAACTCTCTGCCGGCCCCTGACTGAAGATTCTCGTTTGCCAGCTAGCTCCGTTCCAGGAGACATAGGTCGTTCAATTGAGACCGGAGAGAGGAGCTGAATGGGTGTCAGGCTAGGGGAACCTGGCCTTAGTGGGGAGGTATCCCATCTAGGAGAGGAACGTCCTCGAGGGGAAAGTTCTCGTCGTGGGGATGGATAACGCAGACGTGAAGGGGAAGGCTCCCTAAGGGGAGACTCCCACCCAGGAGAGAGTAGACAAGAAGAATAGGGGTCAAACAGGAAGCTGGCCTGGTCTGGAGACAGCATAGTCAGAGAGTCTTCATCCATGGACTTCTCTCGCTGGTCTGTTGCAAGGACAGGTCGATGGTCGGAGCCTGTCTGCCTGCCGGAGGGCTGTTGGCGGATTTCAGCATCAGGCAAAGAGGTGATGGAATAGCCGTGGATTGCAGCGGTGGCTGTGATTGACAGGGAAGTAACTCCACACGGCTGTGGACTCGTACTTCTCGAACGTAACTTTGGAGTGGAGTCACCCTCATATTCGTCGTCCTCATCATCATCTTCGTCGATTTCATCGACATCTTCGTCCATGCCGTCGGAGTCCTCTGCATCTGAGAACTGGTGTTTGGTTGTTGCAACTACCTCTGTCTTGGACTCTTGTTGGATGTCGTCTACTTTAAAAGACAAACAAATCGGTTTA
The DNA here is from genome assembly GCA_029822935.1 of Naso vlamingii. NCBI lineage: Eukaryota > Metazoa > Chordata > Actinopteri > Acanthuriformes > Acanthuridae > Naso > Naso vlamingii. Next base: position 7,968,776 of record JAPQLA010000007.1, on the reverse strand, counting down.
GTTGGATTTATTCTCCTATACATCATGCATGTGCAAAAATATTACATGTCACTATCTTACCATGTTCCAGTATTTCTGTCTCATCCATTGACACGGACACACCCAATTCAAGACATTTCTTCATGTGTGCCTTTGACTTCATATGTTTAGTCAGGTTTCCTGTAAAAGGATAAGACATGTAATAATGAAGTTCACATTTTAAAATTAAACATGCCTGCATTTGCTCGTACAAATCCAGTGTATAGGATTTAGTGGCATCTAGCAGTGAGTATGTAAATTGTAAACAACTCAGTATTCCTCCTTTTCCAAGCATGAGAACTACAGAAATGCAAATGCAGAAGACCCTATCTGGGCTCCAGTAACATTTTTTTAGGTGATTAAACACAAATTAAAAGCAAACTTATGAATATTTTATTCAATTTCTTATTAATTCTTCCAATTGATCCTCCTAAATCTTACACATTTGGTCTTTAAAGGAGCAAAAAAGGAAAGGGAAGAGGAAAATAAGAAGCCAGTTTTGCACAATTGTAACTCTAAATGGCAGCAAAAACTGTACAGCCAAGATTTTGATTTATTTTAAACATCTGACATGCAGCAAATATTAACTTATACATCATATACATGATGTAAACCATATGCCATATGTTTTAAAGGAAAGAATGTAAATAGAAAGTGTCGTGCCAAATATAGCATCTTTTTTATTCTAGTTAATGAGCTTAAAGAATTCTCACCTTTAGTTTTAAAGGCAAAGTTGCAGACTCTGCAGATGTATGGTCTCACGTCTGTGTGGGTCCTTATGTGTTTTTTCAGCATACTCGGCTTCTTACAACGAATACCACATTCCTCACAGATGTATTTCCCCCGGCCTCTACCTCTGACATACACATAGTCTTCATTGGACTTGTACCTGAAAGATACACAGTATTAAAATAAGGACCTAGGCTACATAAAACACTCCTGAAAAGGTAGAAAGAGCTCAGACAGATGCGTATGCACATCCTATTAAGGTTGCTTTACTTGCTGTCGGCAGAAATGACTATGTTATGAGAACTAATATTTTGACTTACCCTCCCTCGAAGATCTTAATACGTGTTGGCACTGTTTGGGCTGTGATAGTCTCCCTCTCTTTCCACTCCTCCTTGGCAGTTTTCACTCGACAGCTGATGTCTTTCACCTTCTTTCCGTAGGTGGTGTCCACCTCTTTGGGCTCCGGTTTCCTCTGCAGCTGAATCAGATGAACAAACATTTTGTTAACATCCATTTTAAGTGGACACCTTATCGACAACGTAATGTGATGCTTCCAATATTGTGTGTCAAACAGGCATTACACAGCATCTTTTAAAAACATGAATGTGCTGCTGCTGCAGAAAAACTCAGTACAGGTAACTCCAATTTTGTCTTTTTTCATGAGCTAGTGTTCATCATTTGCATGTGGTTTTATCAGCATAAAGCAATGGGGAAAAGCACCCTATTGTGAAGACCCAGAATATTTACTTGAAGTCAACTTTGGTGTTTTATATTTTTTACTGCCAGTACATCTTTCTTTGCAATCAGTAAATGCAGAGCAAGAAATGAATCAAAACCAGCAGCAGAAGAATTATTTGCACATACTTGCCAATAGTGGCTGAACCCTCTGCCAAAAGATGTAAAGTGTGCAGTTTGCCAAATTTTGGGTAATTGGGTCATTTGAACTTTCTTCATCTTAAACACTTGTCTCTTGCTGACATTCAAGGAAACCAGGTGGGAAACTGCACAGTGCAGCTTGATTGTAAGTATTAATTTTTTAAAATATCTTTACTGACATAGTTAATGGTAATATTAACTAGACTACATAAATATGCCATAAATGGGGGTTTATTCCTAAAGTACAGAATACATGTTTTTTGGATGTTAAAAGCAGGAATAGGCAGAGATTAGATCATTTTCTCACCTGTTCCATGGTGTGCCTCCAGAGGATGAGAGATGAAACCAGTTTACCCGTGCCAGGCTGACACATGGCGGCCACGGTGTAAATAACCTTGTCTCCCCTCTGTCTGGACTGCAGAAGAGCCAGAGCAGAGCTGGTACTCAGTTCAAGAGGGTTCGGGTTATGAGAACTCACACACCAGGTGGCATACACGGAGGAAAATGGGGCATTGCTGTGGGAGCAGCTTGGCTTGGTGTAGTTGAGATAACACCAGCTCACACCTGTCGTTGTGCGAAGACTTGGAAACTGAGATAACACTTTCGAATGCTCAGAATCTGAGATCAGGATGTCTTGACTGGTAACCAGCTGTGCCACCATATCCATCTGCACTCTTTTCTCCGCGCCAACTTCTTTCACTTTGCCGATTGATTTTATGGAGTACGGAGCTGAGCTGGTTTCCAGGGAGCTGCTTTCCATAGCTGACTCAAATTCGTGGTCAGTGACCTCTGCTCCTTTTTGCTGAGGTGTGATAAATTTACTCCTACATGAGTCATCCTGAGCATGAGGTGTGGATGCACCCTGCATCTCTGACCTTTGCCCCTTCTCTTCACTCAGATTACATTTCCCCAACTCCACAGCACTCAGCTCCTCTACAATCTGCCCAAACATTCTTTCCTCTTTAACACGTTTTTGCTGCTTGACCTCCATGAAAAGGTCCAGGCTGCTGGCAGGGGATAGCATCCGTTTGTTTGCGCCACCACTGGAGGCGTTAGTGGTTGAGATAGTCCTGGAGGTCAGAGACAGAGGGATGCCTGTCTTGAGCTTAGCTGATGACAAATCAAGGGCTTCAACACTAAGGGTATGTGTCGAAGGTGGTCTGGTATAAGCTAATACATTATGGGAATCAAGATTTCCAGACAAAAGTGAAGTTTGATTCTGAGAAGTGGATGTAGTGGAACTAACACTTTCATACTGATTGTCTAAAATCTGGGATACTGAAGTGTATGTGATACTGCCATAGGATGGCACATGAGTCTGTATTCTTACAGGAACCAGCAGGCTCGGATGTGACAGCTGCGAAAATGTATTCCCAGTGGAAAATATTGGCAAAGTCTGCGGCAGAACAGCAACTGCAGTGAATGAAGGGGTGGTGCCACTGAGGTGCTGCGGAAACACTTGCGATGGGACTTGGGTTACTTCAGTGTCCATACTTAATGACTCCTGTCGCACCAAGTTTCCCCTCCTTCTCTCCCTCACAGCCGAGTGGCCAGTGCAGATGTCCACGTGTCTAACTTTGGATGTTGGAGAAAGACTGCCATAGTCAAATGATATGCTGCGTATCTCTGGGAACTCCTTGCGCAAGTTACATGGCGCCTGCTCTGAGGAGGAGCGTCTCATTTCATGTTGTTGACGTTGGTTGAGTACAGAGAGGGAGTGCCCACTCCCTGGCACAGCTAAGAGCTCTAGTGGTTTGCCAAATTCATCCTGCCTGGCTGGAGAGACTGACTTTAAGCTCTCCTCTCTGTCAAAAGAGAAGGTGGAGCTATAAGATAAGTTGCTGTCTTGGCTTGGGCTGCGGGAGAGACTGGTGCAGGCAGACTCGAAACTAGATTCACCAGAGGAGTGCTCAATATCAGCTAAGCGTAACCTTTTTTTCTTTGGAGGGAGTTTTTCTGGAGGGAATTGTGCTAAAGTTTCACTCCTTTGAGGCCACTGAAACTCCTCCACGTGCTTCTCTGGCTCCTTCACCTGCACCTCTGGAGCGTTTTCTGGACTATCAGGCTCTACTGTGACCCTAATTTCTGGGACCTGTATGTTGGGTTGCCTCACAAGTTTAGGGCCCATTTGAAATGACTGCCTTAGCCTACTATCACTCCTTTCTATCTCATTTGATTCACTTGCCTCCATAGCTTGCAATGCAGAAATACTTTCCAGTCTATGGCCATGATACTTGTATGATTCTGACTGTTCAGAGTAGGGCCTGTTTATGGAGTTTGTGTGCTGGATAACAGAAATTACATTCCCTAAATTTTTTCGACCAGACATTTCAAGGCTTACCGATAGGTCCATGTCACATCTGTCCATCTGTGGTAGCATACTTAAAGAATGTCCCTTTCCTAATGCAATAATGCCTGCTGCAGCTTGTTTTAATTCATAGTCCTTGGTTAAATCAAACATTTCCTCGCACTGTTCATGATGGCCCTCATATTGAACTGGCAAATCTTCATCTTCCCTCTTCTCTTTTCGACGCTTCCTTGTTGCCAATTCCATTGCGTGCCTCTGATGGCTCACATTAGATGCCATAGTAGGGTAATTTTCCATTTCCAGTCCCGGGGGTGAAATGCCACTCTCGCTCATCTTTCCATGACTGTCGGTGTCTGTGTGGCCATCATGTGCAGAGAGTTCAAAAGCAGCTTGCCGCCTGAGCCTCCTCATGCCCCCAGTGCTTGTTCTTTCATCGAACGAGTGGCTGCCTCTGAGGGCTTGAGGCATAGACAGACACACTGCTGAGGATGTTGGCATTGAGTTGCTTCTGATCAGAGGGCCTACATCAGAGCCAGCATCTAACAGGGGTTCTTTTACCTCCTCTCTTGTGAATGACTTTGTGTTTATTCTGATTGACTCAACAGTGTCTTTTTCTTGGGTAAAAACTCGGGAAACACCTTTCTCTGAGCGTTTCCCGATATTCTCACTTGAGTCTGCACTACATGCCACAAAAGCTGCTGTCTGTTTAGGACTTGGCCTGTAACACTTCCCGAACATAATTTCTTGATAGGACTTGGCATTAGTGTTCGGGGGACCAGTCTGGTGCTCTGTACTCTCAGACCGCGAGAAGTAGCCAGAGTCCGTGCTGCCCTTGCTAGATTGACTGGGGAGGGACAGATTGTGGTCAGAGTCGCTACTTCTTTTTTCAGACAGCCGAAGTGCAAGCCTCTGTTTGATCGTGCAAGATTGAATTGCACGACTAGCCTCAGTAGCGGCAGGAGGTGCATTGATTTCTTGGGGACGGGAGGAACCATCCTGAGCTGACATCGACGTAGCTCCCTTTTTCTGAGCAATGAGATTTAGTACTTTTACAGCAGTGTTATCTGATCCCTCCACTGGTGAGTCCAGCAGCAGCAGCGGGTCGTTAAGAGTGTCCTCGTCCGTGTCCGTGCTTTGCTCAGCATCAGAGAATAACTCTCCTTCCCCTTCAAAAGACCCTTGGTCTGTATTGGCATTGTAAGAACCAAGTTCTGAGGGTGGCACTGTTCCAGCTTTGACAGAGTGAGCATGAGACTTTCTGTGTTTGTATAAATTACTCTTGGTTTTGAAGGAGAATCCACAGGGGACACATGGATAGGGTCGTTCCCCAGTATGTGAGCGAATATGTTTCTTAAGCACACTGGGTTTGGCACACGCCCTTCCACAGTAATCACAAACATACTTCCCAGGCTTTTGTGGTTTCTGTTCCACCTTACACACAGCCTCTGACAGCTGATCCATCCCTGAATGGGAGCACTGTTGTTGGACTTCAGGTGAACTGGTGGACTTCCTGTGAGATGCAGGTCCTGGTGACTGTGCGGAAATTAAGTGACCTGCAGCTTTCTGTCTGCCGATAGGAAACTGTTTTGTAGACTGCAATGGATATGAGGACACCTCACAGTCTTGATGGCTTGTGGACTGAATTTGGGAGTGCTGATCTTCTAATAGCAGTGATTTCCCTGAGTCAGACATTTCTTTGAAACCACATGTGTCTCTGCTCTGACCTTCTTGCAGTTGTTGGTGCAACCCCTTTCCTTCCAATTCGACTGATGGACCCAATTTAGTTTGTGCTGCCTCTGAGGTGCATTTTTTATGAGCAACATTTGTGTCCTGACACTCAGTGGAGCTTTTCACCCCTGCAGTAGTTTCAAGTGACTCCATGAATCCAATGTCGCTTTCTTTGGGATTGATTTTCAAGGACACTATCTGTTATGTAACTTTAGTGATATTAACACACATGTGAATTGATCGCAGGGAAGGGTCATCTGGAAGAAATCAGACAGAAATGACAATTAGACAACTAAAAAATCTAAATTAGAAAAATCTAAGGACACATTTTTTTACAATTTTTATGAAGACATAAAAAATTAAGAAAGTTAATTGTCAGTGGTCAATTACCTTGTCAAATCTGAGTTTAATCCCCTCTTTGAGAGTGGGAGCTATTTGACGCTTTCCCAAAAATCCTCCTAATAAAATTTCATAATGAGCTCTTTCACAGCAGGAATAGAAAAAATTTAAGGCACATGCTTTTGCTTTAGTATGTGTAACAAATGGTTGTGGATATAAGTTAACTGAGTGTGTGGGTGTGGGTGTGTGTATGTAGGAGGTACAGTAAATAGAAATCCTTTCACAATCAGCACCTTTTTCTTAAGGTCAAATGTCACATTTATTCAAATATTTACCATTTTCAGTGCAAATACAATGTATGTAATAATGTAATACAGTATAATACATGGACAGACATCAAAGTCGCTTTTTGCAGAGAAAACAACAGAGGACAATAATAAACATATATTGAAAAAACTAAACAAATTGTAAGCTTAGCTGTGACATAACCACAATAAAACCATTAGGCACTCTATTCATTCTATATCCCAGACTTAATATTCTCATATTATATTCATCTTCCAGTTATTTTTTGACATTGTAGCCCTCACAACAAGAACAACAAAGATTAAAAAAACGGAGGTTTGCATGCCAGAATATGTATGCGTGTATGATCTACCATAACAACATGACTAAATCCTTCCAGAAGAAGAGGGGCATAATGTCATGTATTTTATAGTATGGTATGTTTGCTGATGCATGCCAGCACACACAGGTGTCAGATGATGTGTAATTAATCAAGGTGCACCCCTCTGGATGCAAACAACACTTTATGTAGGTTGTACCTAACCTACATAAAATAACGAACCACAACATCATGTTCTGCTTAACTCTTTTATCCAATGCCAGGATCATATCGTTCATCTTCAGGTTCCTCGTGATATTCAAATCCTTTAACCTCGTGATGTTACTAGTCTCATCATCTCCACACTGAGCTGCGCGGGACAACATACTGTCTTGTACAAAAACATATAGGTACATCATCATCTCTGTGGTTAAAGTGAAATGCTTTTGCCACTACACTTTTGTCTCATACCAGGGGGATCGGTCTCTGAGGGCACGTCATTTCCATCTTCTCAGTATCAAATGCTGTGTCCTCCCTAACGAGGTTATGTAAGATTATCTGGTTCAAACCCTCTGAGTTCCCCTTAATTAGGACATCCTCCGACTCACTCTCCTTCCCTCACTCCCTCTCTTTCTTTGTTAGCACACCACACACTCCTCAGGAATAAACCAGAGGATACGAAGCCAAGGTGACTCTCGAGATGCTAAGAGATGCTGGAAATCAGCTGTAAGGATGCTAACTCACATTTGTGTTTTTCTTTAAATGCCCATTACCTCTTTTGACTGTTTATGGTTCAGTAGCTTTGCTTTCAGACCAATTTGAGTGCTTCTCCTGGAGCAGAATAGAGAAAAATAATGAAGGCATATGAATGATGACGAGAGCCGCCTCAGATTGGAACAGTCGGCGTTTCAATGGGGAGGTTTTCAGAGGTAAACTAAGTGGGGTGCCTCAGGGTAACAAAATTCAGAGGCCTGGTAGGGAGCTCCCCTTCAAGGACGATCTGACCTCATTGCTTAGTTTCCATCCTCTACGAGCTACAAGAGGAGGGAAGGGGAATATGGGTGCAGAGTGACAGCGAGATAAGACCCTCAGAAACAATGCATACCTTTGAACTAAGCACGATAGAGAGGGAACAGAGCCGACGTATTCAGAGCCTCATTGACAAGTCTCACAACAGACTTTTCTGTATAAAGACCCAACCAGCAGCCTCTTCACTGCAATTTCCTTCGCTCTCGGCAACAAGCAGCACTAACCTTTACGAAAATATATGACACAGCAGCAATGACGTGCAACAACAGCAGGCAGGTGGGTGGCAGTAGGTGTGTTTCAGGACGATTGTGGGCTGACTGGGGTACAGTATGTCCGCATGGATGGAAAAATTACTTTATGGAGAGATTTATTTGAACAGCAGACATTCGCGGGGCTCATCCTTCACTGCTTTCCAGACACGAAAGAGAACAATGAGCAAACAAATGTTGGCTACGAAGAGCATCGTTATGCCGCTGCATTACATCATTAGAGGCTAAGTTGGCCATTAAAGGGAACAGACATGAAGCCTCACGCTGACAACAAATCCATAAATATCGTAAGGAGATGACCGGCTTCAGTGAAGCTGGATGGTGAACCCTCCGTGGTTGTGTTTAACAGCAACATAGCACATAACATGCAAAATCAATCATCAGCTCTCACTGTGATCAGAATGACATAAAGCACACGGTCTGATGGGAAGAAAGCCTCGGCTCATACAACAGCTGACATTCAGATATCAAATATAATCCTCATACAAACCTGACATTTGAATAGTCCCCTGTCCCATATCGACAGTCACATGTGACATTCCTCATGCTGCATAGTCCGTTTCCCCATTCTCCTCATGTCTGGGCAACAATAATGAAATAAATTAGCAAGGTAAAGTCCCATCAGTCATGAAGCTGCTGCCTGACTGGGTGTACATTAGAAGATCTATTGATGCGAGCTAGTCACCAGAGAAAATACCCAACCGTGACGTGCGGACCCAGGCACAAAAATAGCAAAGGGGCCCTGGGAGGGATTACACAACAGCCCACGTTTAAGGACGCTTTTCCACTCTCGCTCTCACTGTGTTTCAAAGCACAGCAGCAGCTGCCTCACTCTACACACCAAGTGGGCAGTCAGATATCATGATGCAAAGAGCTATACATCCCCTCTCTAGATAGCTAGAGTTCATTCATCCCTGGATTCTTTTAGCATGAGATTTTGTGATCTGGGATTCATTCAGGTACACACATTCATAAAGTCATAATCTATATAAACCAGTTGGACTGAGCGTGTGTGTATAAGCAGAGCAGAGGAGAAATGTAAGTGACAAGTGCTTTGAAAGACACTAATCACATGGTGCAGCAGCTCTGAATGTACATTTCCTACAGCGTGATCCTATTCAGTCTGTATATAGAGAGGAACTCAATGAAAAGACAGCATGTGGCAGGCTGTGAGGAGGCTGCAAAAATTAGACATGTTCTCCGAATTCTGAGACACCCACTGCCTGTTCAGAGCCAGTCCTTCCCGTCACGACAGGATTTGCTTTGTGAATGGAGTGAGTCGTGATGAGGGTGTCATTAACATGGGAAAAACTAGGACAATGCTGCAGATTATGTGCAGCTGCAATCCTCATCCTGTGAATCAGATGTACGAGTTCACTGTAACATGGTGCTATTACAGCTTCTGCATTTACTTCTCAAAATCTTCTCAATAAATACTTCCTCATTGCAAGATATTACCAGAATTTCAATGTTGTTATGATGCTAAGCACAAAGCCACAGACTGCATTGTTAAATTCAGCTGAACTAAATGCAGTTCTTTTTTTTAAATTTTTTTTTATTTTAAAATATAGACTAATAACACCAATTACTGTGTATCATTAAGGTAAGAATAAGATGTCAGATGTTTGTGTAATCTCAGTGTGACCTATTTTTTTTATCTCTATTTTACTATATGTAGCAGTTTGCCATTATTTCAGTGAAAACTTAAAGTTAGTTATTGTTTTACATGAGTGATTTTTTTTTCTCTTGCATTTGCGTTACAGAAACTGTCATGCTTCCTGTTTGCCAAGTTAAATTAATGTGAACATAATGTGGACAA